>JAEUWP010000186.1:0-47089 GCA_018524725.1 Podaxis mareebaensis | reverse complement strand
CGATGACATTAACCGATTCTTGTACTTTGAGTACAAGAATGCACGACAGACCAAGGGGGAGCACTTTGTTCCCCGAGCATGGTTGCCAGCAGGGGCCTCGCCATTCTTCCGGCTCCTCCAGAACTGTGAGTACCCTCAACGCCTGCTGGAACTGCCCCCCTCTTAATTACGGATAGCCCACCCCCTCGCACTAACCCTCACCGGGTCGGCACCTACAACCACCAAGGAAGCGGCTCTCGACACAGACACCCAAATGACAGAGGCCAACGCCTCTGTAACCACTCCCATTGTCGCCAACCATCCCTCATCAGACACAACCATGACCGAGGCCAACGCCTCTGCCCTTGTGTCCGATCTGCCTCCCATCGCATTCTTGGCTGAGGCCAACGCCTCCACCCCCTCATCCCAAGACATTGTTGGCGAGTCTTCGTCGATCACCTCCTCCCACTCACGTTTGTCCTCGTCACCCTCGTGAACGAGTTGACCCCAGCTCACACCTTCGTCGAGGTGAACTGTCACCTCGTACTAATCTACCTTGCCGGCTGAGCACTATATGTGCCCTGTCTAACTCTCACTACCACAAGTAGCCACGCCACTTGTGTTTCAATTTCCTTGACCGTATTCTACGGTCTCAACGGGGGGTGTGTAAGGGCTGGGCCCTTACAGTCATATCATCAATTGTTCCAGATTATTTTGAGTTGCTCATTAATAATTAATCATTTGTTTTTATTGTTTGTCTTGGACCTTGATGGATTACTCAATCCATCAAAATGCACTCCTTATAAATCTTGTCGTCAGCTGTCGTTAGGACAGCTGACCTTATACCATACCATAAGTACACCCAATACATCGGGCTTACAGTACTTCGGTGTGAACGTAAGGTCATACGCTCTAAGTAAACCCAACAGGTTTACACCCTCCCTCACTTGTGAATTGAGGAGAGCCTGAAGCAAAGGCCTAGCTTTGTTGACAATGAGGCATTGATGGTGTAGGACCCTACTGCTATCAACTTCCAGCTGACTGCATGCCACAGAGAAGCTGTTGACGTAGACGACATCAAGAGCCTGCAATGCCATATGGACTGTCGCCAAGAATTGACAATTGCTGGGCAGGCACAGAAGTTGGGGCTCGAGAGACATAGCATTCAGTGGCAGACAGTGGGGTTGGCTAATGTATAGGGGATGTGTGGCAGACACATGGCAGACAGCACCGATCGATAATCACAACTTATAAATCATGATAAGACAGAAACTGTATTAGCACATGCAGCCAGTAGCGAAATGCTATAATAGAGAACATCGCTCATAGGGCTGGCAGTAAATGGAACCCCTTCCCCAAACTCAGCCTCCTGCATACTCATCGCAGCTGCAGACATCAGACTGGGCCAGACACCCAGATCTGGCATGTTGGATCGAGGACCATCTGCTCATGTTTCATGTGCATTTACTCATGATGATGCCACCATGATATTGCTGACTTTTACCCACAAGGCTGAAACAAAGCTGTTTTGTTTCAACGTCAACCACCTTAGCCACCATTCTGACAAGTTTCGAGAACTGGTGGATGCCTGTCCTCCCGGTGGACCCAAAGGCACCATTGAGGACCCCATTTTCCTGGAGGGAGTAAGCACCGGCGAACTGGCATCCTTTGTTCGTTGGTTCTTCAATACATGAGTGATACACTGCTGGAACAAAATCCCTGCTAATTGTAATCCAAACAGTGATCGTGATGTAATTGAGACACATGGGGTTGACAAAGACTTGCTTGCCAGTGTGTTGGCTGTCTCGTGTTATTGGAATGTCCAAAAGGGAGAGGAGTTCATGCGAGCAGGGTTCAATAACATCCTTCCTTCTTTGCACCTGAGTCGGCAGTTGGAGTTGGTGAGGAAACTCAAAGTTAAGGAGTGGGTTGGTCCAGCAGTGAAGGTGCTGATCTTTTCCCCCATATATCTGCTAAAGCTAGAAGATATTGAACGGATTTCGGGAAAGGTGTTCATCGTGATTGCGAAAGCCCGAGACGCATTAATTTGTGAGA
Organism: Podaxis mareebaensis; assembly: GCA_018524725.1. Classification (NCBI taxonomy): domain Eukaryota; kingdom Fungi; phylum Basidiomycota; class Agaricomycetes; order Agaricales; family Agaricaceae; genus Podaxis; species Podaxis mareebaensis. The sequence continues at coordinate 45,055 of JAEUWP010000186.1, read as the reverse complement.
GGTCTTTGCGCGCATTTTGCCCTCCCCAGGTTTCTGACATCCCAGCCTGCAATCGCCACATTTTCTGTGCAACCCACTGGGTGAATGGTTGGTGGGAGGGGGTAGCCAAACAATTGCTTGACCTTTCTAGATCAGTGGCTGTGGGAGGAGAAATGGACTGCGTAAAGTCCGCAGTGTTCTCAGGTGTCACCCCAGCATGTAAAGAAGCTCTAGTTGAGTTGATGGAGAGACAGAAATACTTTGGAAAGGGAGAGAAGATTATTAAAGCGGCAGTGGATGGAGTTAACAAACTGTATAATCTAGATAACTAGACAAGGTACAGATTACACAGCGAGTAGATATGGTAGATGGGACTCTATTCATTTACATGCGAAAGGGGAGGCCGGAGGGAGCTCATTTGGAGGCGATGCAGTCGGTGCAAAGATCCATGATCCGGAATGGACGTTGAACACTGGTGCAGGCCAGAACACAAATAGTGGAGTGAAAACCATCACACCAGCAGCGTACAGCTGCTCCAGGGATGATGCGTTGAAAGTGAGCCAGCAGATGTGGTCGCCAAAGAACGTCAAGGCATTATTGAAGGCAAGGACATCGGAGCATTATTGAAGGCAAGGTAGGAGGGAATGGTGAAGCTCTGGAACTATCCAGTAGCTACGAAGTTGGTCCGTCTTGGGACTGCCCAATGACAGTGTGTCGTTCCCTGAGTTCATCGATTTGAAGAAGAGGAGGAGGAATACATGGGGGGAAGGGGAGGTGGTGGTGAGAAAAAACCCTTGATCGTAACAGCCAAACAATGTTGGATTATCGTTGATTGCTGAAAGTGGCTCGGCGATATCCCTTGATGGACTGATCCATCAATCCAGACCACCAGCACGAGTTCTTTTTAAGTAGACTCAACCACTCACCTCTCAAGAACACCACGGCTAAGTTCACGCCTACTCAAATGTAAGCGCTCGTCATTTTCCAAACATATGACACTGACTTTCCTTCATAGAGCCAGATTACCACTGCTTCCATTGCTTTCTACTGGGTAGTCCCAGAGAAAAACATCATCCGAGGGTACTGGGTAGTCCCTGATCCTCTCCTTCCACCATCCTAGTTTGTGAATCAGGATGTCTCTGATGAAAGGCCACTGCTGGTTTATCAACAGCAATATGTACTATTCGCCCAACTGTGATAGGCCACCTATAATGCCACCTCGAGATGAGGAAGCTGTGAGGTTTATGCTGGGTGTTTCAAGGGCCGAAAACTTTGAAAAGCTGCATTGGTGGAAGAAAGAGATGGAATGGCTGGGCTTCATCCCGACTCGCCCCATTCCTTACAGCGGCATTTGGTTTGAGGCTTTGGCCAGCCTGCCCAGGTGGATTCACTGTGCGGAGGATGGAGGCTATGTACTACCAGGATCGATAGGTACTCAGTGGTTGGCAATTGACAAATTGATATATGAAGTTACAGACATCCTCGGAAAGAGAAATAAACTGGAGTATATACGCCCATTCCTTCCTCATCAATGGAAGCACTGGGCAAGTCACCCGACGCAAGAAATTGCCATGGACCATATAGAGGCCAGGAGAGATTGGTTTGCCATCTGGATCGGGTTGTTATTTTGGATGATGAGGAAGGTACCAGAAGACAAGGAGTTTGTTGAAGGGCTGTCACCTCCGAATTGGTTCAAGCAAATCGTGCAGGAGAAGAATGATCAGGCGACTCTTGATAGCATCTGAATTGCCCCTCTGCTTCAGAGGTTCTGGAACATTGACCGTGTGGGCCTCTGGCTTCACCACCCAAATGATGAGCCATTCCAACCACATGCTCTGTGGTTCGTCGAGCAGGGTGTGCCAGTGTGGTATCATTGGGGCAACTGGGAGAGGGCAAGTAGTCAATGCAGTGACTTTTATTTAGTCAGTCTGACAAACGAAGAGTACCAGGTTGCAACCACATGGGTTGGTCCTTCGCTTACCTACTCCGAATCCGTGACTGCTGCCCCTATGAATTGGCCTGTGGGCATCACCAACCGTGGTGAAAGCCCAATTGATGATTCATTCTCTCTGATGAGCCTGACTATGAACTGGCTAGCTCCTTTGAGTCCGACCATGAGTCCTTTCACTCCCCAAAGCCCTCTGCCCAGTGTAGACCCAGTGAACAATGCAAATGCTCCTCAGACTGCTCCATCATCAGGAAATCGGGTTACTGTATTTACGCTACTGACTAAGTCTGGGCATTCTGTTTGGGAGCCTTTCTTCAAAAAGCGGAAGCGAGCACACAAGCGTAGACACACACGGGAGACGCCAGTTGAACAGCAAAGAAGAGAGGAAAGGAAGAGGAATCCGCCTTCAGTGAGCACCCCCGTCTATGTATGGGAATGGACTATCGGTGGCGAGTTCGTGCGATGGGTGGTGCTCAAAGATGAAAGGCTAGATACTCTGAATGAGTACAGCAGACATCAGAGATGCTACAATCCCTACTACAACGAGTGGGATTGTTGCTTCGAATTTGGTCCAGACGACGATGACTCTGACTCTGAGATTGAATACATCAAGTTATTGGAGCCAGCTACCCAGACCGCAGAAAAGGTGGATACTGAGCCGCAGCCATGTCCCGAAGTCGAGACTGACGTCCCACTGCCACAGGAAATTGGAACAGAATTGAATGCAGGTGAGTACACAAACATCAGGCCCCCTCGAATGGTAGCCAAACTTACCGCAATTTAAGCAGAAGTGGAACCGCACCCCAATACCACAACCAGTCAGGTTATGCTCCCATTTGCCCCTGCTCAACAGTACGAAGACTCTAATGGGGAACAAGTGCAATTTGAAGCACTGCAGATACTTTCGCAGCACTTCAGTTTCGTCCCCCCTGTTCCATTACCATTGTCCTTCACTAAACCCACCTCCAAGTTGGACTTCAAATCCTTGCTTTCGGCCCTCAGAACGCATGGCATCAAATCGTCAAACACATTCTTCAAGACACCCATTGGCCAGCAGTGCATGTTCTTCCTCAGGTCATTCACGGGAAGGTCGGACAAGAAGCCTGAGTGGGACTTGTGGGACCTCTCCCCGGACAACAGACACACACTGTGTTATTCCATGTGTCTCAGTTCAATCAGGATCATCAAGAACGAGGTGGAAAAACTCTATATGTTCAACTTTGAGAACCTAAGCACTGTTCCGTGGAGGTTGGCAGTCCCATCCGCAGTGACTGCATTGTATGTTTGTTGTCTTCCTGAAGGAATGTCTGAGGAGGAATTGGCTTGGGACCTCGTGCAGAATGGCATTCGTTTCCGCACTGTTCAACGTCATGACACTCTCCACGTAGCACCACCAGAGAAGCCTGCTGCGACAATGGTCCCCATGAGGCTCTCTGGTCATGTTTTTGACAAGAAGGACTATGAATTTTATGAGAGACAATGTCAGTCAATCTTTTCCCTTCGATGTTCTCATGCCGCTCTGTTGAGAGGAGGATATGCATGGCGCATTGCTTCCCAATATCTCGGTCTTGTGGAGGGCGTCCGAGGTCCCTGGGGAATTCGTGACAATGCAAACAAAATCTTTACAGTGCAGGATAACAACGGAATTGAGTACATTGATGATAATTTGACAAACAAGGAGCTGGAGGTACTGTGTGGAGTATACAGAACATTCACAGGTAAGTGATACAAGATATACAAAGAGTGATATCCTAACATGTATATTGGGCAGGCATGGGCAAGGAGATTGCCATAATGTCATGGTATCCACTGATATGGACATTTGAAGGCAGTGGTGAAGACTTCGGCCAATGGACACCCCGCAATGAATATGAGTGGAAAAGGCGCAATGACATGATCTTGAATGAAAGCTCTGATGCCAAGCTCTGCTCTCCTGTGAATGCGACGAAGTGGTGTGACAGGGTTCGTGGTTTCAAAGATGGCAGGAAGGTGATGAAAACACTGGAAGATTTGTCAAGGAAGTTCTTGGAGGATGACATTGGCTGTCCTTGACAAAATATTGAACGTCGAACTGGTGCGGACCCTCTCGTTCGCCTTCTGAATGTGTTTGCTACCTGTTGTTTACACATATAATTGCAGCTTTTCCAACACTCAACAACTTCCACCATCGCGTTGGGACGTCCTTGAAGCACACTGGTCACGTAGGATATGTTTGCTGTTAATACTTACAAATGAATCTTGAACACATGTCTATGATGTTTTTTTTTCACCTTTAAATATGATATGGAGTTGACATACTCTTCCCAGGTCTTGCCATAATGACCGGTTTCAGTTCCTTGGGCAGCTGCGACGACAGAAGGTTAGAATATCTCAGAAGCACATCATAGATTCAGTAATCAAAGTATTCGAACTATACGGCTCATCGTCGTTGATCTTAGAGGTTGAATATTTCGAAGAGCTTGGAACTGGGCTTGGACCAACTCTTGAGTTCCATCCATTGGTATCCAAGGAGTTTGTGCAAGGACTTGAAGATTTGGCGAGATGCGGATACAGCTGTAACTGGCATAAACCTCAACCTGATCCTCGCCTCGTTTATGGCGCTTGTATTTGCCATCACCGATCAAACCATTTATGGTTAACTACATACCTAATTAGGATGGCTATGACAATACCTCGAGCTATCAGATCGCCATACAATCAGCAGGTGTAGGTCATAGGTAATCGAGACATCGGACTGTCGCACAAACAGCAGGAGATAGGTCATAGCTATAAACATAACAACATACCTGCACGAAGGGGTACGTTGACCCGGACAATGCCTTTCAATGGAAAATGTTTTCGGATCCCTATAGGATGACATGGGATGGATCTACTACCTCTGTTCAAGTCATCTGGCTACACCATGTAATGAGGAATGGGCAGGAGATACCCATCGATGCAGGCATCCGATTAAAACTCGTAAGTGTATTGATTTTCAGCGCCTTGCTGGGACATGGAGGGGGCTTATTACACCTAGCTAGGTGACCCGTTGTGGTGGTATATGTAGGTGGTTGCATTGTCTGGTGAGTGTTGCATGTACCTATTTGGCTTTCGATGTGATCAATAAATGTCTGGATCGGGTCCTTGCTGCCTCACTTGTCCTTGACTGCTCACTGGACTGTAACAACTATGTTTCCATTGAAATTCCTCAAAAATCAGACTCATATCGTGTTGTATCTGGATGGAATCATGAGGAAGGAAGTGACGATCGACCAAGACAGGCATATCCGCAAAGCCCTATGCGACGTTTGGCGCCGACTTGTCAGGGACTTGGGAGCTCAGGGAGTCAAGGGGCCCATTGCCGGAGTAGTAGTGCAGGTACCCTTTTACTCATCCATAACGTCATCACTAATGGTATTGCATATAGAAATCTGGATCACTCTTCGATGTCTGATTGTCAATGGCACTCCACCATCAGAATCTTTGACCGGTTCAACATGAACATTGCAACCGTACACACACTGATGCCTCCTCATCACAAAAATATCCCATTCTATGACTGTCATCACTCTCATGATGGAAAGAATTTCAGGCAGGAATACGAATGATACGCGAAAGTGTGGGTTAAAGCTAAATGATTGGGTGGATTTCTCGGGTACATAGAAGAGAAAGGCAATGAATGTTTTCTTGTGCGGTTTTCAATAATTTTTTTGCATGCGGAACAAACAGTTTATGTTTTCAATGACATATATTTGTGTGGGGATATGTGAGCCTGCATGCCAGATTCAATTATTCTGCATGCGCAAAAAATCCACTACCTCTGACAGTCCCACAAGACAGGGCCTATTCTGCACGCGGTAAGAAATGACTTACTCCGTGTGCAACAGATACCTATTCTGTGCGCAGTAAGAAATGACTTACTCCGTGCGCAACAGATACCTAGTCTGCACATGGTAAGAAATGACTTATTCCGTGCATGCAAAAAAAAGACTTGTTCCGTGCATGCAAAAAGTGACAATACAATCTTTTATACTATATACACTAGTTACGGAGTGGCTAATTCGCGTGTGCAGCTACATTTTGTGTGCAGGGGTCTTTTATTTTTGTACACGTTGGTGCACCATATTTGGTAGAATAGAGGCCAAAACAATGCAAGAGTGACAAGTTCCCACAGTCGTGTGGTAGTGTTAAAAGATCAAGCTTCAAGGAACATCTGATAGTCACTACATATGAGATTGCCTGGTCTGCTATCAAACTACCAGGGATAAAACTTTAAAACACTGCCGTTGGGACATGTGAAAAGATCACATTAGATATATAAAGGTGAAAATACAGCCAAGAAATAAATCCAGATAATGGCTTGGAGCATGCCATTCAACTGCTTTGCCTACATGCTCCAACGCGCGTGCAAAAAGCTACAGTGATTTACAGTCACTTGACACATGAGTGTCACTTGACACAATCCAGTCTCACACCTCTGTAGCATTCCCGAAAATCCTGAGAAAATCCTGAAAAATGGATACAATATGTGACAACCATAGTTTCTGAAATTGAACGATTTGGTGCAGAAACTGGTGAGATCGGGGCAAATCATATATGAAATTGATCTAAAATTGGTAGGATCAACTTTTTGTCTGATCAATCGAGTCTTTTGCCATCCTATCTTTTGTGTATTGTCCATTATTTTACTCTGAGAATGTAATAGATCCTTTCAATGATCTATAAACGAGATCTGGGGTGCAGTCGCACTGAACTGACCTGAAAAAAATAGAATCTGTTCAGCGTGACAGCTGAGCTCTCCATCACAACTCCTCTGACCCCACAATTGCTCTCATCAGTTGTTCTTTCTACTGGATGCCTCTAAATTGATCCATTTGGTTGGCTGGGCACCTTCATAACACCATTAGAAGCAAAAGGCGCATTCTGAGCTCAATAAAAGGCTCAATGAGGTGGCAGAAGCCTACAAACAAGAACACAAAATTTTGGACAAGCCAAGGGGACTTCATGCATTTGCAGCTCAGTTTAATGCTCCAATGAAGAGTTTAGCATGTCAGATCAATGGAGAATGGGCCCAGGAGGAATATGTTGTGTCAACTCAGAGGCTCAGTCCTGCAAAGGAACAAGTGTTTGTGGATTTCATACTGATTGATTGGCTGGGGTCACGCCCATGTCACACTGTGTCAAGTGACACTCAAGGGACCTTTTTGACTCTCTGCAGTATAATGCGCATATCTCTACACAAGTTTGTAATACACCTGTAATTCTTGGGTGATACTTAGATTACATTGATTTTAATGCACTCATGTAATTTTCACTGGAGGATACAGTGTCACTGAACCAGGGAAAAATTATTTCACTTTGGTGTGTCAAGTGACTGTAAATTACTGTACAATCTCAGAACCCAAATTGGCTGTTTCCATTGCCAATTCCCCCTACTGACCCATTGAGGTTCCCAGTGTTACCACTGGTGCTGTCAATGCCATTACTGTCATCACCATTACTATCAGTGTTGATACCCATGTTGCCACATCAGGAAAAACGTTGTTTCCTTATCCAGTCAACTAAGGTGACTATAAGAAGTGGTGAGATACAGTAAGATTCACTAAGGTCTAATAAGGTAACCAGAGTCATAAGATAAAATAAGAGTGGATAAGAGTATTTAAGAGGAAATAAGAGCAGTTCTGCATGCATTTTCATAAACTCGTGCTGTATTTGTCTTTAATAAGAATCTTATTGTTCTTATTAGGTGAAACTGGATGATACTGTGGCCTTATAGGACCCCTATCAGCGAATACCAGGGTCTTATTAGAGTGTATGTGCTACACATTTTCAGTGAGATTTCAGTAAGCGAAATTAGACTCTTTTTCAGTGAGACTCACTCCACCCAGCCCCACCAGACCTTTGGTGTGCTGTCACATTCACCAGTGGAGCTGTTAGTGTATTCCTTGAGATTCACATCATTTTCAGCAAAGATTAGGCTTTTCAGTGACAGCACATACACTCTATTCATATAGCTTTCAAACTAAGTTAATATATTATATCATCATTATTATATAATATGGTGAGTGCAACAGACAGGAGTTGAACTCTTGACCTTTTGTCATCACACCCATCATGACCAGCTTAACCACTACACCAAAATGCCATTCTGAAATTGCAATAGAATTATATTACACCTGAGTGGCAAGGACTCTGTGCATCACATAAGCAGTCATCACATGTCACCATGGCTGTCATCAGCCCTGTTGCCATCATGTATGAGCGAGGGAAGCAAAGGGCCAAAGCCCAAGCTCCCCAGCATCCACCAGAGCTGTCATTCCCAGGCCAACCACCCTGTATAATGTTCTTGATAAGGCTAGTACTTTTTATGTAAACCCTTTTGCAGATAGATTCCACTACTCTACAATATATTAATATGGCTTTGCACTGTGGGCCAAGTTGCACTAATTGGCCAGCAAAATAATTCCGAATTTATTGTGCTGAGTAAGGACCAATAAGGTTACATTGATTTTATTCTCAGGAGTCAGCCTGAATAAAAGCATATAAGATTGGTGGGTCACTTACTAGTGCCTTATTGACCTTATTTAGATGAATGAGGAAATGATGTTTTTCCTGATGCATTACCAGCAGCACCACCAAGGCTGATGCTGTTCGAACCAATCCCACCCAAATTTCCACCAGAGTTACTTCCTATGTTTCTAGCAGTGACTGAATCTCTGATACCAGCCATTTGAGGGTGAGGGGCAGCAAGAATCAGGGTTGAAGAGAATAAAACAATGAGGAAGGGTTTGATTTGCATTGTTCAACCTAGGAATCGTAGAGCACACATTTGTCAGGCTGGTAGACACATAGTGGAATACATAGCCTTAAACTTACTATGAGGTAGAAGTGGTTGATTCTGAGGTTACACTCATGTTCTCTGCTTTTATATATGCTACAGGTTAACATACTACTCTCAGACATCCAAGTTCCTGTGCGAGTGACATCACAAATGCTCTGATGCAAGGGTGAACAAATGAGGGTTATTTTGAGGTGGACACCATTCTTTTAGGAGCTATGGAGCACTGGTGATTGATAGTGACATCACTCATGGAGGGAAGAACCACCATCTTGTGACTTGTTGTAAAAACTGTCTTTGGCTCTCATTGAGAACCATTTGATGTGTCACTAAGATGAGTTGCAGTGATAGAACAGTCTGGGATAATGATAACCATTGTTAAGGAATGCATTTAACTCTTTCTGGGGCATTATGTTTGCTGTGCTAGGCATCTTAGTCCCTGCTTGAACATCATCTCCAAAGGCAGCACCTGGTCAAAAACTCCCAGAAAATGAGCAGCCACACCAGACCTGACAAGTGATTCTCATTGATTTTCCAATTTCTGGGGCAGCAATAGCATTAAACATATGATACCAGAGGAATGCTTGAACTACAACATGTTTACCTCATGATCAACTTGACAACATTTGCATCTCAGACTTGAAAACTTGACCTATGATGGTAGGCACTTGAATGTTTAGCTGGGGTGTGTGTGCTTGCACTGTCTTCTTTCTAACATTTCTGATGCAGATGGATATGGACCTGGCACCAGAATATCCCTGGAGCCAAACTGGCTCAAACTAGAAGTGCAGAATTGTTCTTACCTGAGACATGTTTATTGGACTCAATATGACCCATGCCAAATTTTGCTATGATGCATGCTGTGACTGGATATTCCAGTCTTTGTTATTTCTGACTTGTCAGGATTTCCTCTGACTAACAGTTAACAAGGCTATTTCTTCTCCTACCAGCTTCATGAAGGTATTGTTGTGTTGTGGCTGGTTGGAGTAGAAAGCATTGGCCCAGAAGCCAAGAGGTGAACCTAGTTCAACAAATAATTCATGTTGGACATCTGGGACAGAGGGGCAAGTGATTCTTTGTAGGGAAAGTTGGAGAAGGTTGTGAGGCCAGATTAACCTGGTAAAAGATCAAGCCTCAAGAAGCATCTGCAATGAACAAGGTTGGCTGATGTCCAATAGTCACTACATATAAAATTGCCCAGTCTACTATCAAACTACCAGGGATAAAATTTAAAACACTGTCATTGGAACATGCAAAGATACCACACTGGATATAGAAAGGTGAAAATACAGCTGAAAAAAAAAATCCAGACAATGGCTTGGAGCATGCTGTTCAATGGCTTCACCTACATACTCCAACACATATGCAAAAAGCTATGATCTCAGAACCCAAATTGGCTGTTTCCATTGCCAATGCCCCCTACTGACCCACTGAGGTTCCCAGTATTGCCACTGTTGCTGTTAATGCCATTACTGTTGACACCATTATTATTGGTGTTGGTACCATCATTACCATTACCAGCAGCACTACTGAGGCTGATGCCATTTGAACCAGTCCCACCCGAATTGCCACCAGAGTTGCCTCCTACATTCCCAGCAGTGACTGAACCTCCAATACCAGCCATTTGAGGGCAAGGAGTGGTGAGGATCAGGGTCAAAGAGAATAAAATGATGAGGAACAGTTTGATTTGCATTGTTCAACCTAACAATTACAGAGTTCACAGTCAGGCTGATGGATATATGGTGGACTATGTAGCTTGAGACTTGCTGTGAGATAGAAATGATTAATTTTGAGGTTATGCTCATGTTCTCTGCCTTTATATATATGCTACAAGTTAACATACTACCCTCAGACATCTGAGTTCCCATGCAAGTGACACTGCAGATGCTCTGATGTAAGGGTGGATGTATGAGGGTTATTTTGAGGTAGACACCATTCTTTTAGGAGGTATGAAGCACTAATGATTGGCAGTGACATTATTCATGGAGGGAAGAACCACCATTTTGTGATCAAGTCCTCATTGTAAAGACAGTTTTTAGCTCTCAGTGAGGACCACTTGATGTGTCATTAAGACAAATGTCAGTGGCAGAAGTCTGGGCTGATGATAACCATTGTTAAGGAATGCATTTAACTCTTTTTGGGTGTGTTTTGTTTGCTGTGTTAGGCATCTTAGTCCATATTTTGAGCATCTTCTCTGAAGGCAACACCTGGTCAAAAACTCCCAGAACATGAGCAGCCCCATCAGACCTGACAAGTAATTCCCATTGATTTTCCAATCACTGGGACAGCAATATGACATTACATAAATATATGATACTGGAGGAATGCTTGAACCACAACATATTTACCTCATGGTTAACTTGCCAACATTTACATCTCAGACTTGAAAACTTGATCTGTGACAGTAGGCATTCAAATGTCTAGCTGGTGTGTGTGTGTGTTTGCACTGTCTTCCTCCTAGCATTTCCAATGGAAATGGATATGGACCTGGTGCCAGAAGACCCCCAGAGCCAAACTGACTCACACTAGAAGTGCAGAGTTGTTCCCACCTGAAACATGTTTATCAGACTCAATGTGAACCATGCTGAGTCACTCTCCTGAGATTTTGCTATGATGCATGCTGTGACTGGATATTCTAGTCTCCATTATTTCTGACTTCTTGGGATTTCCTCTGACCAACAGTCAATGAGGGTGCTTCTTCTCCTACCAGCTTCAAGTGCAGGGTTGTATGTGGGGAATGCATTTATCAAACAGTGACAAAGCATAATAAGAAGGGCATCTAGCTGTACAACACTCTTAGTGCACTGTTTCAATCACTTTTGTTACTTGATCTGAGGGTGGTTTAGGCAGGCCAGGCAGGTCCTGCTAAGTAGTTGAGATGGGAATGTGCTTTAGTCAATAAGTACAGATCCAATCTATGCTGAACTAAGCATGTCCTCTGTCACCTCCTCTTCATGGTTTTTCTTTAATGCATTGAGGACTTGCTACAGGCTGTCACCCTCCATTATCCCAGTGAGATTCATTAGTGTCAGTCCAATTCTGTGGTCAGTTATGCAGTCCTATGAGCATCAATCAAACACAAGCAGCTTCATGGATATAGAAGTCCTTACCTAGGCATAATTGTATATCCAGATCTTTTCTCTACAATTAGTGGTGTAAAGCAGGTCAAGCCTTGTAATACAGTGCTCTTCTATTTCACACATGATTTTATGATCCATCAAACAGGAACAAAGAGCTTGGAACACTTGACATTTATTTTGGTATGGAGCAGTGAGACTGATGTGTAGAATAAAGTAAAAATACATACCTGATGTTGGCTCCATTCATCTTGCATTGAAACATTGATGCCAGTAGGTATATGGGTTAACCTGATGGTGGATTCTGTCTTATTAACTTGCTGGAGGAAATAAAGTAAGAATGAGATGACAGTCATGAAACATGACTAGAAACAACCTGGCCACCAGCACCTCAAGTACACATAGCTTCTATCCCAATCTCGTCCATTGAGAAAAAGCTCATCATTTTGCCCATCTGTCTCCTCCATCAATGGAAGCACAGCAACGGCAACAATGCTTGTATGCACTCTTCCATTAGCCCCCATTGCAGGAACCCACTGCATACAATGCACGCTGCTCTCCCACCTCAAGGCATCATATATGCCCTCTCCCTTGATCTCCACTACAACATCTTCAATCCCACCATTTTTTAGATCATTTTTTGACATTTCTCAATCTGCTATCAAAATACTAGGGATAAAACACCATCATTGGAATATGCAAAGAGATCACATTGGATATAAAAAGGTGGAAATACAACCAAAAAATAAATTCAGACAATGGCTTGGAACATGCTGTTCAACTGTTTTATCTGCACACTCCAACATGAATGCAAAAAGCTACGATCTCAGAACCCAGTTTGGCTGTTTCCATTGCCAATGTTCCCTACTGATCCATTGAGGTTCCCACCATTGGCACCATGGCTGTTAATGCCATTACTGTTGACACCATGGCTGTTAATGCCATTACTGTTGACACCATTACTGTTGGTGTTGGTACCCGTGTTACCATTACCAGCAGCACCACCAAGGTTGATGCCGTTTGAACCAGTCCCACCTGAATTGCCACCAGAGTTGCCTCCTACATTTCCAGCTGTGACTGAACCACTGATACCAGCCGTTTGAGGGCGAGGATCAGAGCCAAAGGGAATAAAACAATAAGAAAGGGTTTGATTTGCATTGCTCAACCTAAGAGTTACAGAGTTCACGGTCAGGCTGATGGACATATGGTGGACCATGTAGCCTGAAACTTACTGTGAGAGAGAAGTGGTTAATTCTGAGGTTATGCTCATGTTCTCTGCCTTGACATATGCTACAGGTTAATATACTACCCTCGGATGTCCGAGTTTCCATGCAAGTGACACCGCAGACGCTCTAGCGCAAGGGTGAATGAATGAAAGTCATTTTAAGGTGGACACCATTCTTTTAGGAGGTATGGAGCACTAATGATCGGCAGTGACATTATTAATTTATTCATAGAGGGAAGAACCACCATCTTGCAATCAAGCCCTCATTGTGAAGACTGTCTTTAGCTCTCGGTGAGGACCATTTGAGGTGTCATCAAGAGAAGTAGTGATAGAACAGTCCGGGCTGACGATAACCATTGCTAAAGAATGCGTTTAACTCTCTTTGGGTGCGTTATGTTTGCTGTGTTAGGCATCTTAGTCCGTATTCTGAGCATCTTCTCCGAAGGCAACACCTGGTCGAAAACGCCCAGAACATAAGCAGCCCCACCAGACCTGACAAGTAACTCTCATCGATTTTCCGATCGCTGGGATAGCGACATGACTTTAAATGTATGATGCCAGAGGGACACTCGAACCACAGCATATTTACCTCATGGTCAACTTGACAAGATTTGCATCTCGGACTTGAAAACTTGACCTGCGATCGTAGACACTCGGATGTTTAGTTGGGGTGTGCGTGCCTGTACTGTCTTCCTTCTAGTATTTCCGATGCAAGTGGATGTGGACCGGGTGCCAGAAGACCCCCAGAGCCAAACCGACTCACACTAGAAGCACACAGTTGTTCTCACCTGAAATATGTTTAGTCTCAATGTGATCTCTGCCGAGTTACTCTCCCTGAGATTTTGTTATGATGCATCCTGTGACTGGATATTCTACTATTATTTCTGACTTGTCGGGATCTCCTCCGACCGACAGTTAACGAGGGTACTTCTTCTACCAGCTTCGAGCGCGATAAGGGCACCTAATCGCACGACACTCTTCGCGCACCTCGTTAATCGCTTTTGTTACTTGATCTGAAGGGAGTTTAGGCAAGTCAGGCAGGTCAGGCAGGTCAGGCAGGTCAGGCAGGTCAGGCAGGTCCCGCTAAATGGTTGAGATGGAAATGTGCTCTAGTCAATGAGTACAGATCCAATCTATGCCGAACTAAGCATGTCCTCCATTACCTCCTCTTCATGGTTTTTCTTTAATGCATCGAGGATTTGCTGCAAACCGTCACCTTCCATTATCCCGGTGAGATTCATCAGTGTCAGTCCAATTCTGTGGTCAGTTACACGGTCCTACGAGCGTCAATCAAACACGAGCAGTTTCACGAGTATTGTTGTCCTTACCTGGGCATAATTATACGTCCGGATCTTTTCGCTACGATCAGCGGTGCGAACCAGGTTAAGCCTCGTAGCGCGGCGCTCCTCTATTTCGCGCATGATTTTACGATCCATCAGACGGGAACGAAGAACTTGGAACGCCCGACGTTTATTCTGATATGGGGCGGTGAGACTGACGTGTAGAATAAAGCGAAAATACATACCTGATGTTGACTTCGTTCGTCTTGCATCGAAACAGTGATGCCAGTAGGTATATGGGTTAACCTGACGGCAGATTCTGTCCTATTAACGTGCTAGAGAAAATAAAGTAAGAACGCTATGACAGCCATGAAACGTGAGTGGAAACCAACCTGGCCGCCAGCACCTCGAGCACGCATAACTTCTATTCTAATCTCATCCATCGAGAAAAGCTCGTCGTTCTGTCCATCCGTCTCCTCCATCAACGGAAGCACGACAACAGCGACGGTGCTCGTGTGCACTCTTCCACTAGCCTCCGTCGCGGGAACCCGCTGCACACGATGCACGCCGCTCTCCCACCTCAAGGCATCATATGCGCCCTCTCCCTTGATCTCCACTACGGCATCTTTAATCCCGCCGTTTTCTAGATCGTTTTTTGACACGATTTGTGCTTTCCAGCGGCTTGCATTCGCAAGTCGTTGGTACATTCTGAGTAAATCCGCTAAGAACAAGCTGGATTCGGAGCCGCCGACACCGGATTTTAACTCCATGAGGGCACCAAGATGTGCGGTCGTAGATGGTGGAACAAGTAGCTGCGGGAAGGTTTGAGTTACGGTATTATTGAGTTCGTCAGTGAGGGAGGTATATTCCTCTGTCGCGAGCGCACGCATGGAGGGGTCCGGGTCGGAAAGGAGTTCTGATGTTTCTTGGAGGGCCTACTGCCATATACCTCCGTTAGAAACCAAGAAGTGAAGAAAGGAAGAGAGAACGCACCTCGCGCGTCTTGACCCATTCGTCCCAGGCGTGTTGAAGTGGCTCGGACTCCTTCAAGAGTTTAAGCTTCGCAATGTCATCCGGCGTTGACATTTCCTCTGTTAGCTGGGTCAAGGTTGGTGATTCAGATGGTGAACGGACTGTTGGGAACAACGCACCTGAGAGTACATATCCTTCCGTTCTTGTATGCGTTTCTCTACGACGCGCAGGAGCCTGTCGTGCTCCTTCTCAATGTTCTGTAGAGCATTTGCAAGAGCTTGTTTCGTGTTCGTTGTCACTGCATAAGTTTTGTGGAAAGATTGGATATGGCCTCGGGTAAGGGATCGAAGGAGGCGGAACATGAAATACAGCACGCGCTTCCTGATCGAAAATGGGTTTACATGTGATCGTGACTGTCATAACAATAAACGAGTTTTTTTTGGGGTCAATTCTATTCTGGTCAATGCCAGCATGACCATTGCAAACGTTGAATCGCAGGAAGCGCCTATGCTATGTCATTAACCGGAGCACGATAGCAGTCCGTCGAGGTAGGCTACACCCAAGAAACCCTCTCATCAATTCATCCAACAAACCGCCTGTGTATCTCTGTCTCCGTGAGTTATTAGCAATTCGCCGCATTCCATATTGATATGTAGAGAGACCAGAGGCACGAGGCAACCGTTTATTATCTCTCCTCGAGGAATCACAGCTTCATAGGACTCAATTCATGCTATTACCTCCTTCCCTTACAGCCTTGAGCCACGACGACCACCTAGTTTTGTTGAATTCGTTGCCTTCATTGTTTCTATGAGACAGACAGTGATTCATTTAAAAACAATCGCCCTCCTCCTAAAATTAGTTCGCCAAAGCGTTTCGCAAAACCTGAATTTGACGTTCAACCATTTTCTTGCTCGTACCACCAATAGATTCGCGCCTCTCGACACTAGCTTCGAAATCGAAGACACTGTGGATATCCTCAGAGAACTTGTCGCTGAGGGTTTTGTAATCCTCAAAGGCGAGGTCGTTCAGCTGGCATCCGCGAGCTTCAGCAAGCGTAACAGCCCGACCAGAAATGTGGTGGGTCTCGCGGAATGGAATCTGGACGATTGATGATGTTAGATAAATACTTCGACAATGGATGCTACTCACTCCTTTGCGAACGAGATAATCGGCCAAGTCGGTAGCGAGAACGTCCATAGTTAATGCCTGGCGCATCTTCTCGGGATGTACCTGATTAAAGATCAGATATGGGGTGGGATGTGGTATGGAATTCGTTTGACCGACATTGAGTGTTGCTATGACGCCTTCAGCAATCTTGAGAGACGCAGAGATGTTGTCTACGGCGTCGAACAATGGTTCTTTGTCTTCCTGGAGGTCCTTGTTGTATGTCGATGGAAGACCTTTGTAGGTCATGAGGAAACCGGCCATCTGTCTTTTCTCAGATTTCTTCTCACATAAGTAAGTGATGTACTCACGTTGCCAAAGATGCGACCAGACTTTCCGCGCAAGAGTTCAAGCGAGTCTGGGTTCTTTTTCTGGGGCATGATACTGGATCCGGTACTGCCAAAAGGTCTCTTTCAGATGGCGGCTGAACCCAACACGGGATTTGTGCACTCACCTATAGGCATCACTTAAAGTGATGAAACCAAATTCAGCGGTCGAATATATGATCAAATCTTCGGCCATCCGACTGATATGAGCCATAGTCAAGCTCGACCATTGCAAGAATTCAACGATGAAATCACGATCCCCGACACCCCAAAGACTGTTCTCTGCGATGTTTTTGAATCCGAGTTCTTTGGCGAGGAACTCGCGATCAACTGCGAAGGGGTTTCCGGCGAGAGCACCACATCCGAGGGGGAGGACGGATATACGGGGGATGAGTTGTTGTAAGCGTTCAAGGTCGTATCGGAAGGAGAATGCGTGTGAAAGCAAGAGATGGGACCAACGGATGGGTTGGCCACGCTAAAAAATCTCGTCAGTCTATTTAAATAGGAGGTACCGAAAATAGAGACGCACTTGTAGATGAGTGTACCCTGGAAGAAGATAATCTTTCTCCTGGTCGGCGCGCTCAATCATCACACGTATCAAGCCTCGGAGACCTTGTTCGATGTCCGTGACCTCGTCCAAGAGCCACAGTCGCATATCCGTTGCAACTTGATCATTTCTGGAACGCCCTGTATGTAATTTTCCTCCAAGAGGTCCGATCAGTTCAGTTAGCCTGCGTTCGTTGGCAGTGTGGATGTCTTCATCGTCCTCCTTCACTTGGAACTGATAGATCACAAACAAGTTAAGGCGAGGGGGGAGTAATTTCGGTGCCGTAAGGACTTACAGTTCCGTTCTCCCATTCTTTGCCAACGGCCATAAGTCCGGCAACAATCTTTCCAACTTCTTCTTCGGTCAAAATCCCGACTCGGGACAAAGCTTTTGCATATGCGATGGATCCCCTGATATCGGCGGCATGCATGCGTTTATCATACTTTAAGGATTGGTTGAAGGCATGCATTCTATAATTTCTTGATCAGCGGCGCGGAGCGTCGTCCAGTCACACCGACGTACAAGGGATCCGTCTTTCCGGTGAATCTACCACCCCATAACTTCGCTTTGGTTGGTTGCTCAGACATTGTTGAGGTAGCCAGGTGAACTGAGTTTGACAGGTTAGGCTGAGATCGGGATGACTTTATACGATCATGAGTTACATATCCCGAAAGGCGCCTGATCGATACTACATAGCGATCATAAATGTCATGACCCGGTGTCCTTATAAATGCCAAATCGTGGAATACTTGCGTCAGGTCATGGCTCGCTCACGTCGCGGCACCTAGAAAATAAAAATACTATTCTCGGAGAGTAACTTGACATGATGTGTATAATACTCATATATACATTCCGCCCTCGCCAATTTCAGATCGGCGAGACGCAGGTGTGGATTTAGGAGAGCTCGGAAGACCGCCTTTAGGCTGCCATGGTTGGTTCGTGGGCTCATTAATTGCACGGAAGAGCAGCTGTTGTGCTCGGTTCATGACCAAAGCGGGCCACTCTGTCACGTCTTGTGTGAGGTGGGTAAAGTTGTTGGGTTCAATGGTGCGGGGAGCTGGTTTGAGGACGTTGGGGGTAGGGAGGAGGATGAGGGTGCCGAGAATGTTGGAGATGGTGAGGAGGGAGAGGAAGGCGGCAGAGGTGGTGTTGATAAGGTTTGGAGGGGCGAATGGTTGTGCTTGGCCTCCCTGTGAGTGATGACGTGTGAGGAAGAGATAAGATATGATTGACGGGGACATACGTACAGAGTCGAAGTTGGTAGTTGAGAGGAAGCGAATGGGCGCGTCGGTTACGGAGACAGGAGAACTGGAGACGTACGTCGGAACTGCGTACTCGTCCAACAGAGCAACACTGAGGAGTGTGAGTACGAGTGTAATACGAAATAGAGGGGAGTACCTTGTGGGCTTGAGAGAGTCAATGATGGTTTGCGCGTATGGATCCATTGCCCATACTGGCAAGCGCGAAAGGGCCTCTGAAACCACCACATTCGCCTTGGTCCACGACGGGTTGAACACAAGTCCAACCTGGACACCGTTGACAGCAACAGCGCCGGTCTGTTCTCCCAGATCTGCACCCCGCGCCCAGAAAGCGCCAGGGTCGCCTGTGGCGACGACAAGGCTGCGCTGCGCTGGGAGATCTCCAACGAGTTTTATGTCGAGTTCTGGAGTGGGTTCTTCATGGCGGAGGGGATTGAACTCGTCCTCGTCGTCGGACTCTATTGCATGCCTTGGAGGATTGTTGTCGGTGTTGTGAATGTCCATGGCAGAGTTCCAAATTTGGGAAGATCACCCATCTCTACCAACAACACCCACCATGGTACGCATTCCTCCCCCTGTAATTCACTCAAATTACTCACTTTTATTCGACAGAGCGACAACGCAGGTTTGTATCTTCCATACCACTCCTTCCAACGCTTACCCTTGTGTAGAGTACAAGGAGGCTTTTGCACTTTTCGACAAGCGCGGCACTGGTGCTGTTCCCCGTGAGGTTCTAGGCGATCTCCTTCGTGCACTGGGGCAGAATCCAACACAGGCAGAGGTTGCTGAGATTGTTGCTTCCGCTCCTCGTGACGGTACGCGTATACCCTTTGTGCAGTGGCTTATCGACCGACCCCGCCATGTGTTGTTAGTTGACTACAGGACATTCCTCAACATCCTCAATCGTCCCGATGGGTTCAAGCCTGCAGGCACCCCTGGTGCGTCTACCGCCCATCGAACCGTTTATTGCACCTGATCGTATTCCTAGAGGAATTCATTCGCGGTTTCCAAGTCTTTGACAAGGAGGGCAATGGCTTCATCGGTGCTGGTGAACTCAGATATGTCCTCACACAGCTCGGAGAGAAGATGACGGATGAAGAGGTTGATGAGCTTCTCAAGGGTGTTCAGATCGGAGCGTGAGTGTCATGTTATTGATGCTTTCGCAATTTTCTCAGTTTTTCACAGAGACGGCAACATCAACTATGAATCTTTTGTGCGCACCATCCTCAGCCAGTGATCAGCCATTTCCTATATCCGTGCTCAGTATCGTTACCCATGTATACATCTGCCAACATTAATGATTATTACGTATAACAATCACATCGCGACTACTCATCCGACTCTGTCTTGTAATCGTCGTCGTCGTCTCCGCCCGTGCTACGCTCCACGGAACTTCGCGGGCTTCCCAACATCTCAACAACAATCTGTCCACCGCCTTTCAACACTGACAACTCTCCAAGCTGGACACCACGCTTCCAAGGTATCTCGGACCTCGGATATGCAGTAGCCAGCTGGAATCCCCACCAATCCGCTGCACTGCCCAGGTCGTTAATCCGAGTCTCAATGGCTCGTTCACCCGTCTCAACGCCTTCGGGGGGTGTCTCAGGATCGTCTTGTGGCCCGAAGTGAGACGGGATCATTTGAGAGTCGACAAACGCGTAGAGAGCAGTAAGACTCGTCGTTGGCGCAAAGTTTTGCACGAGACGGGTTCCAGTTGCTAGCCGAATAGCAATACGCAGATTTCCACCTGCTGCGACTGTCGGTGCGGCAATGGCTTTCCTTGACCAGCGACGCCAGGTCATCCTGAGTTCTTCCTTTCGTCTTGCTTCTGCTGCTTCCTGCTCCTTTCTTAATGCTGCTGCCCTTGCCTCTTCCTCGGCCTTGCGCTTCGCCTCCAATTCTGCCCTTTCGGCAGCAATTCTGGCCTCGATGCGTTCCTTGTCGCGTCGGGCGGCTTGTTGGAATGCCCGGTCTTGTTCTTCACGCAGTTGGCGATCTCGTTCGCGTTCGCGTTGTTGTGTGCGGAGACGTTCAAGGAATGGGTTCACGCGGGGGAAGAGCTGCCGGTCCAGGTGGTCGATGATAGCTTGCGCCGAGGTGGGTCCTGTACCGGAGGGGTAGGGTTTGCCTTGGTGCCGTGACAGAACGGTGAGGACGGGTTGTTGGGAGCGAGAGCTGGAGGATGAGGATGAGGTGGGTGTTCGTCTGGGTTGGAGGGCGACAAAAGCGATGAAGGGGTATGTTGTTGCTTGTAGTTTTTCGGAGGCTGAAGTTTGCGTGAGGGGTTGGTTTTGGCAATGAACTGAGGGGGGGCTTACCGTTCCATGCCTCCAGGTCGCGCACATCTCCACCCCAGACGAGGATGTTATTGTTGTAGAGCGCTCTTACAAAGTCTGGGTTGGTCAATGTTGCTCTGAGTTGAATTTGATGTAAGCTCTTGTGTGGGTTTGCTTAAAAGTAGTTTCATACCTCTTAAACTCGGCAGTGTCATCGTGTTCCTCTGTGACGAGAATGACACAACCAATCTTGAGCTCGCGTTGGCAAGTTCTCAAGAATTCTTCATAACCGCAAATAATAAAATCTGGGAGAAGCTTTTTGCCTTCTGACAATAGATCATCCGACTGCACGTTACGTGCTGTCAGCCGCGAGGGTCCAGCTTCCACACCGCTGGTCGAGGTAGACCCACGTGGTGATTTGAGACGGCCGATGGACACTGCCCCAAGTTCCTCTTCCAGTTCTCTCACCCATCTATCAGGCCCGCCTCGGTGCGATGGACGTTGCCGAAGTGGGCGGTAGAAGTTGAGGGTGGAGAAGCGGAACTGGGGGACCGGGATACGGAGAACGCTGAAAATGAAGCGAAAGACGCTCGAGAGGATGTGGAGAGGGAATGCGAGGAGGGAGAAGAGCGGTCTTGCGATTGTGTATACTGTTGATATGGCCCCGCCGTTCTGTGTGTTCTCTGGTGTCAGTGTGTATATAACCCGGAGAAGTGAGACTGACGTACCCATTGGGACACTGGGCCCTGACCCTGTGCGCTGTCGTCGACCTGGAACGACTCCATTGTGGACTTTGGGCGTGAATTTGGTGGTGAAGGAGAGGTCGTGGGCTGAGAGCTACTTGGGCCGGCAAATGACCCATTACCCGCCCCACCACCGAAAATTAGCTCTGCTGCTCGCTTGATGTGGCTTGGTTAGCAAAAGACGATGAGGCTGGGTAGTTGCTTACCTCGACGTTCCAGTCGACGCTCTGGAGGACACTGATAGATATCTCATCGCTACCGCCATTTGTGAGCTCGCGGAGCTGGTCGAGGGCCCTGCGCTGGGTATCGTTGAGGTTGCTCATGACTGAGTGTTTGGACACCTGCCTTCTCTCTCACTCGACCTCGCATGTCACAACCAAGTCACGTCACATATACCTTGATGTCCTCCTGAATTCAGAAATATCATAGAATATCATCCGCCCCCTATGACTCTTGGAAAACGAAAACAAAGAGACGAGTCAGAGGCAGAACCTCCGGCTGCCTCAGCCTCACATGGGCAAGTCCGCCTAAATTTATCCTCATGTCTTTGGGCTAACTGTAATCCAGGTCGACGTTCTTCGTCTCTAATTTACCCTACACCGCGACATCCGTCGACTTGCAGACCCTATTCTCGGATATTGCTCCTGTGCGCTCCGCATTCGTGGTTACGGAACATGGAACAGGTGTCTCAAAGGGCGTTGGATATGTTTCCTTTTCTATCAAAGAGGATGCCGAGTCTGCATACGAGAAAATTTCAAAAGAGGGCATCGTTCTCGCTGGCAGGAAATTGAGAATCGAGTGGGCTGAGCACAAGGTGTCGTGAACGGGTTCTCCCAGACTGTTCCCGTGCTGATCTGGATTTGTTTATGATAGTCAAAGCATAAGACGAAAGATAAAGAGGCCGGAGGTATTGTGAAGAAGGAATCCAAGCCTCGACCTGTTCCAGTGCCAAAAGCATGTCATGATCCAGTTGCTATCCGCACAGTCGTTATATCAGGGCTGCCTCAGGCCCTCGATGCGAAACAGCTTTGGAAAAAGGTCCGCAAGTATGAAGGTGCAGAAAAGGTCGAGTGGCCGCACAAATTGGAGGACACTACGGAGGACCCAAGTGTCGGTACGCCATCTTCTTTTTTTTTCATACTATTCCCTCAGTCAATCCGTCCTTTAGCACACGTACTATTCTCAACACCCGCCGCTGCGAACAACGCCGTCACCAAACTCCATGCACACGTTTTCAAAGGCTCTTTGCTCTCTGTAACACTCAAAAAGCGGCTCGAGAATTTAGCCAAGCCCGCCAACGCTATCAAATCCAAAATAAAACCGACCGAAGGAGATTCCAAGGCCCCTGCTGTGCTCGCACCAAGTCACGCCAGCCGTCTCATCGTTCGTAATCTACCGTTTAATATCACAGAGCAGGATCTACGAGCCGTCTTCCTTCCGTATGGGCCTATCTACCAGATTCACATTCCGACTGTAGAGGTATCTGCAGGTGAGGTCAAAAGCGAAGATGAAGGGGGCGTGGCGAAGGGGAAACCACAGACGCGAGCAAAGGGTTTTGCTTTTGTGTGGATGTTGAGTAAGAAGGACGCCGAGAGAGCGATTGAAGGGTGTAATGGGAAACTCGTGCGCGCCGGGACGGCTGAGGCGATAGTGTCGGACAAGCAGAAGAAAAAGAAGCAGAAGCGGCTGGAAAAAAAGTTGAAAGAGGCTGGGAAGATCAAGGAGGAAGATGTTGGAGCTGACGATGAGGGTGGTGGAGAGGAGGATGGAGAGGAGGACGAAAAGAAGGCGTCGGAACGTGTTATTGCAGTCGATTGGGCGTTGAGCAAGGACAAGTGGGAAGAGGAAAAGGCAAAGATCGAACAGCAGACTGGAGAGGATATAGAGATGGCTGATGCGGGTAGCGACGATGAGGGGGATGAAGACGAGGAGGATGAAGGGGAGAGTGAGGACGAGGAGGAAAATATTGGCGTTCATACGGAAGAAGATGAACATAGCGCGTCTTCGGGTGACGAGTCTGACGAGGATGATAGAGAGGAACCTGTCAAACCGCAACTCCCGCCGCCAGAGGTTGGGACGACCTTATTCATTCGGAATGTCCCTTTCAATGCAACTGAGGACGAATTAAGGACTCTGTTCCGCGCGTTTGGACCCCTTCGTTATGCTCGAATCACCATGGATCCGGAGACGGGTCGGTCTCGTGGAACCGGTTTTGCATGCTTCTGGAACAAGGAGGACGCCGACAAGGTCATCGAGCAAAGTGACCTTTTGCGGAAAGAAACCACGGGGAGTGCACCTGCTGTATGTCGCTTGATTTCATTCTATTTTTCTGCAGTCTCATTTGCCCCAGCCTGTCAAGAAAAACCCATTCGTTCTGCCTTCCATCCTAACACCGGATCCGTCTTCAAGCTTAGCCCAAAGCTTAGTATTGCATGGTCGGACACTCGATGTAGTGAGGGCTGTGACCCGAGATCAGGCATCTAAGCTAAAGGAGGAGGGCGAGAAGGCTCGTCAAAAAGCAGACAAGCGGAATATGTATCTGCTGAAAGAGGGAGGTCGGTGGAACTCTGACTTACTAGCGCCTTGCTTTGAACTGATGTCAGCTACCTAGTTATTCTGCCGAATTCTCCTCTCGCTCAGAATCTGACACCCGCTGACCTCGAACGGCGAACAAACTCTTACAATGCGCGTAGAGCATTGCTCAAGTCCAACCCTTCTTTGTTCATCTCCCGTACGCGGTTGAGTGTACGACAGATCCCATTGTTCGTGACGGAGCGCGTCCTCAAGCGACTGGCATTGCATGCTGTTCGTAGCTTTGAAGCCGAAGTCAAAGAAGGTAACAGGAACGGATTGACGCCCGACGAGCTCGCAGACCCTCCAGCTGCACCTGTTGAAGGAGAAGGCGAGGATGACCGACCCACGAAAAAGCGTAAACGATTTACTGGTCGAGCTACGGGGGTAAAACAAGCCAAGATTGTGCGCCAACAAGACCGAGTTGACGCCATCACGGGTAAGGGCAGGAGTAAAGGATACGGCTTCATCGAAATGCACAAATACTCGGATGCTCTGCGCGTTCTGAGATGGGCGAATTGCAATCCAGGTGTGGGGCCATTGTTTGAGCAGTGGTACAAAGAAGAGATGGAGGACTTGTTGAAGGCGGAAAAGGCGAAGGATGTGAAGGAGAGGGATGATACAAGGATAAAGAGGATTAGAGATGAAATCGAGAATGGGCCGGCCAAGAAAGGGAAGGCGTCGTTGATTGTCGAATTCTCGATTGAGAATGTACAGGTCGTGCAGAGGAGGAATGCGAAGCAGACTGAGGTTGCGGGTTCCAAGGTGAGAAGTTACACTTTCAGGATTTGGCTGTTTTTATTGACGCACGTCTTTAGGCCGATGGTGTTGTTGAGCGCAAAAGACGGAAGGCGCGAAGCGAATCTCCCGTAAAGAAAGAGAAGGCCGATAGTCCGTCACCAAAAAAGAAGAGAAGACTTTCAACAGGAGGTACTAACTCGGAAACCGGGAAAAAAGAGTCCAAGACGAAACTTGGACAATCCATTGGATCCCTTATTGGTAGAAAACGCAAAGAGAGGAAGAAGAGTAAAAAGGGTACATAGTTGTGCAAGTTAGGTAGCATGTAACTTAATGATCATTCAGCACAGCCACCTCGTCATGGCCGGAAGACTCCGTTTGATTTTGCAAACGCGCTCTGGACGAGCATGTGGGCTGCCCGCCGTCCTGCGCGATGTCGCCACCTTCTCGCGTTACTCTCTCGAAAATCTCATAACATTGCTGACAAGAAACCGTATTATGTTACTACCCCCATTTTCTATCCTAATGCCGGTGTGCCAGGTTCTCTGTTCGTCTCCGAAATGTTAGCTCATCTCGATTCTTGCACTCAGAACCACACATCGGTCATTTGCATTCTCTCGTTACAGGTGATATATTCGCGCGTTATAATGGCATAGCCTACCCAACCAAACACGTGCATTACCTTACCGGCACGGATGAACATGGTTTGAAGATCCAGAAGGCTGCCGCTGCCGCAGGCAAGCCTCCACGCGAGTTCTGCGATGAGTTGAGTCAGAGGTTCAAGGTATGTATGTATAAAACACAGCCTACGAATTACTGAGACCGTACCCAGGCCCTGGCAGAGGCTGCCCATATTGGTTCCACTACGTTTTCACGGACATCAGATCCCAAGCACCACAAGGCCGTTGAACACGTTTGGAACGCGCTCAAATCCAGGCGCCTTATTCATAAGACTACCTACTCGGGATGGTACTCCATCACCGACGAATGTTTCTATACTCCACTCCAAGTTACTCGCGCGCCTACACCTGAAAACCCTGACGCGCATGTTGCAATTTCCACCGGATCCGTCGTTGAGTGGCATCAGGAAGAAAACTATGTCTTCCGCCTCGGTGCCTTCCGCCAGCAGCTCCTCCAGCATTACCTCAACAACCCTAATGCAATCTATCCCCCACAATACCATGCAGACGTTGTTCGGAGTCTGCGAGCCGCGGTTGAAGAAGGCGACGAGGGCGAGGGTTTGGAGGAATTGAGTATTTCACGGCCGAGGGAACGTTTGAGTTGGGGCGTGCAGGTACCTGGAGATCGATCGCAGACAGTTTATGTGTGGTTTGACGCCCTTTTGGTGTACCTTTCTGGCGTGGGGTACCCCGATGCTGTTGGGGCGACGGGTTTTCCCGCACCCTGGCCGCCGAATCTTCAGGTCATCGGCAAAGATATTCTAAGGTGAGTATTCTGGTTCCCCTGTTGCGTTCGGTCTAACGCTCGAGCCGTAGGTTCCATGCCATTTATCTCCCGGCTATGCTCATCGCTCTTGGACTCCCCCTTTCTCGTCAGATTCTTGCGCACGCTCACTGGACAGTTGACCAGAAGAAAATGTCCAAGAGTATCGGCAACGTTGTCAATCCCATCGATGCTATCAACGAACATGGTGTTGATATTGTTAGGTGGTACCTGGCTCGCGTGGGCGGTCGTTGGCGTGCTGACGTCGGCAAGTTTGTTCCCTTTTATCTACACTATGACATATTCTCATGAAGAGCTTAATAATAGATTGGTCGAAACCTCAACTCGAGAAATACAGTCGTGAAATCCAGTCAATGCTCGGCAACTACTTTCTCCGCGTCACTTCGCCAAAGCTTGTCGCGTGTGCTGCCACTGCTCCTCATCTCTCGCTCAAGAATATTCGGAAACACTATGCGGTGAAGGATGACGAATCCAGCAAAGCTCTAATTCAGCTAATGGATTTGCAATATGAGACACCGTTGAAAGTGAAGCAAGAGATGGAAAAACTGGAGATTGCAGAGGCATTGCAACATTTGACCGAGCTGATGCGGGTTGTACGTTGATCGCTCGTGCTTCGTTCCTCCCTGCTGATGGTAAACGCTACACAGGCGAACAAAACCCTCACGGATATCGCACCTTGGCAGAAATCAACTCCGACGGAACTAGTTTATGCGAGTTATGCCACTGCGATTGAGACCCTACGGATACTGGGAATCTGCCTACAACCATTCACACCGAGCACAGCCGAAAGGTTGCTGGACGCGTTAGGATTAGAGAGAGGAAGTGGGAGGACGTGGCATGCGGCTGAATCACTAGGTGGTTCGCTACCAGAGGAAAGGGTGAAGGGCATAGGTGAGGTTGTAGGCGTGCGTTTGTTTTGATCTTTTAGTTCAAGACGCTTAAACCATTACTACCTCTGGTGTTAAGTACATTACTCGACTATTTGCCTAACACAGATTAAGGAACGTTACTCCATGTTCTTCTTTCGCTCACTGCGGCTTCTCGTAGACTTCCCCGTGGACTTTCTTCGCTTGGTCCCTGAGTTACCGACAAGGCTACCTGCAGACCGCCCGCTGATAGAACCTTTATGAAAGTTGATGAGGGCCTCATCGAGCGGCAAAGGCTTGTTGAACCGTTCATTTGACCACTCCTCGTTTGGACGGTTAAGAACTGTCGAGAAGATTGTCTGGATCTGTTGGGGCTCTAGGATGCTCTCCGGAGGTTCAGGCCCAACCTTGTTACGCGTAAACCTGGAAAACCAAGCATGGTACTCCTCGACCTTTTCCCTGAACTCCCCCACCAAGTCCGTAAGGGGAGTGTTGCCTTCAAAAACGATGGGCTTGTGGTAAGTCACAAGATATGATTTCGTGACACCTCCTGCTTCGCAGCCACCACCGCCCATATATGTTTCCCCATATGCGAGAGCGAGCACATGGTAGTCCCCTGGTACCAAATTACATTTGAAGTTGTTCAAGAGGATGTAGAGGAGAATCCAAAAGACGGATTCTATGTCATCATGGACGGTATGTCCTTTCCTCATGCCGCTCAAAAGAGGAAATGACATAAAGTACCAGGTGCCCTGAAAGATGTCAGCATACGAATACATCAAGGAAGTGAAAAGTTACTGACAGTGCGACTTGGAAGCACCTCAACTGGCTGATCTGTTGTCTCCTCAAGCCTTATAGCGAACTCCCAGTCAATGAGGACCCCCTCACTCCCTTCGGTGACCACAATGTTGGAGATACTGATATCGCAATGGACAATTCGGCATTTCTTCCAGGCCTCAGCAATTGCTATATTTGAAAACATTGAGAACTCAGTGGAAGCCAGGCGCCTGAGGAAGCAAATACATACTTTCGATGACATCACGAAGGACCTTAACAAGCTCCTGTGGCCGCTCGAACTCCTCAAGTGATCTCCCTGTGGGTTCTTCGAGGAATCGATAATGCTGGCGGCAAACAAGCTTGACTGCTGGGCCCACCCTCCAAGGTTTCTCGGTATAATCCTGACTGATTGTCCGGTGGTAGGCCCCCTCAATGTCACCACCACCCTGAAATTC
Source organism: Podaxis mareebaensis (assembly GCA_018524725.1). Classification (NCBI taxonomy): domain Eukaryota; kingdom Fungi; phylum Basidiomycota; class Agaricomycetes; order Agaricales; family Agaricaceae; genus Podaxis; species Podaxis mareebaensis. Next base: position 16,571 of record JAEUWP010000186.1, on the reverse strand, counting down.
TGGAACATGCGGTACACTCTTATCCCTCAGCTCCCTAATGACATCCTGTTCCTTCAGTGCACCGGAGAAATCCTCCCGCCAGCCATCCTTTAGTACGAAAGTCCTCTTGCGAGCAGGTGACCAAACCTTGAAAACACGTCTACCACGGCCAATGAGAGCCTCTGTATCGGCTGGCATCCCTTTCACATAGACCTCAGAATGGTCAGGGACCTCAAGCTTTAACTCCGGACTGGTCCTTGTTCCACTCCTTGGGAAATTGACGCGCTCTTCTCTTGGCAGATGTAACCTTCGTTCAGGAGAAATGTCATGCACTGTGGTGTCAATGCCACGTTCTTTCATTGTCATGGAGCCAAACATGGACAAGAAAAGCACAAGAGGTCGGGGATCTTCACGATAGTTGAATGGGCATGAGACGAGGATGCCAGACCAATCCACATGGAAGAAGCGAGCAATCTGCCCATCCATGAAAGTGGAAAACGCATGTGTCCTGAAATGGCACCCGAGCATCTCACTCAAGATGGCTGCAATCTGTCCCCTTGTTTTCCTGTGCTCAGCAAGATCACTCTCGAAGTGGAGTTGCCTAATCACTTCCTGTGGAGGGTTGGCAATAGGTGGGTTGGGCGCAGGGGGTCTTTGAAAGGATCATGGTTACCCTTCTTGAGTTCGAATGGAAGCAATAAGTCGTAAAACGATAGCCGGGAGTGGTCACCTGGGGAGAATGTGGCATCATAAGTGGCTATGTCAGGCCTCCAGTTCTTGTCGGGAGAGGAGTGGGGGTCTGGGTCTATGCTCGTGCCCTCGAAGCGGAGACTTGAAATCTTGAGCTCATTTAAGGCAGAGATCTAAACTAGATTGGCGGCGGCGGGCTGTGATCAAGAGTACGGTGACTTACCAGGGGCTTGTACATGGATTCCTCATCCATGTCAGATGGAATATCACGGAACATGTTTCCCCCCTCGGGGATCGTCGGGAGCGGGTTGTCTGGGGTAACACTGAGAAAATCGCTCATAAATTCGTTGAGCGGCATTGGACCAATCCAATGGTTTTGCGTTTCCACCTGGTATGCGTCATGAGCCCGCGCTGCATTGGCTACGAGATGGCTTCAGGGGATCGCGTTTCGATTGCGCTTGTGGTGCCAACTCACCTGCATGTTGGGAGATGTCCTCAACATACTACTTCGATCCTTGGTTTTTTTATGTTTCAGTATACACTGGTAGGAGGTCCAAGACATCGAACGAAAATGACGTCATTGATCCTAGTCGATTCTTGGTTTGAAAGCTGCAGGAAGGTGTAAATAGAGTAAATAATCGAGGAACTAGGTCATAATCTACTGTGATTTATCAACACCCCCTTTCGCTGCAGCTTCCTCCAATCTTCGCTCCTCCCGTCTCTCACGACCTCTGGTAATCATGGGCTTAGGCTCAAGATCGGCAAAGAGGTACTTGCAAACTTTCTCAATGATCCAACAACCAACCATATCGAGGACCATAGTTACAGTTAGCCGAATTTTGAACTGCAAGTAGACGGTTAGAACTATGCAGAGATTGAACATACATCGAAACCCACCGAATCGGCCATCTCGACGATCTGGAGCCAGCGGTTCAGCTCGGGCATGAAATCTGTGGCTCCAGAAAATGCAACAGTACTTGCGCCAACCAGACCCCACCATAATGCGGAATTCTCGCGAATACCTTCACGGAACGGTCGGCCCCACAAGGAACGTTATAAGTAACGTATAGTCTCGAGGGGAGGAAACATCAATACAAACCTGGAAGTTGATGGCAAACGTCGACACTTGCTGGGAGAGGCCGAGAAGGTAAATCGCAGTATTTAACAAGTTAGGCTCGAATTTGGCTTCCAAGTCAACCGGACCTCGCCTATTCCACAAATTAGCAGAGATACACTTTCAAGAGTGAATCATCAACTTACTCTTCATACAAGCGTGTGAGATTTGTGATGTATACCAATAACAAGATGTGTAACGCAAATTGCAGGAGGACAGAAAGAAGGACGTAGAAGTTAAAAATGTTACCCAAGGGACGTTCTCGGGAGAGCTTTTCGACCGGCTGTGGTAGAACGATAAGGCAACTGAAAGATATGACCCAACGAACATTTACAAACCTTTGCACGAGAGATGCATAGAAAACAGACGGACATCAACATGCCGTTGACTGTGACTTGGTAATCACCAAACTTGATACCATCCAAATATTGAACACTGAGACTGTAGGCTGTGATCAAGCAGTTCAAGGCCAAAATCTTGTACATCTGGATCGTGGCGACGAGTGTACAACGTCCCTGACGAATGATATGCGTGACTGAAAAGTCACGGTCAGCATTCCCTTTAAAATCCTGAAAGGAATGAGCTTACTGGCTGAAACGTGCGACAGCTTTGAGGTGAATGGCGCAGCACAAGAGGCATCTCCAAGTTTGATCTTTGGGACACCATCTTCTCCCTCCCCGCCAGCTTATCAGTTATTGATGCCAGATCAAACTATGGGGAGCGAAGGTCAATGAGAGTGTAGGTGGTCGCAAAAGAAGACGTCTTACCTTCTCTAAAGGATTGCGTTGACGAGCAGCCTGCTGATCCACAGCAGCTTGTTGTTGAGCTTTGACAGCATCAGGCACAAGATGAGCAATGGCAGGAGGAACGGGAGGTGGTGGTTGATTGAATCGTGCTGAAATTTTGAGCTGACTCTCATACACCTTCTTGATGCGCTCGAGCTTCTGGCGTTCGGCAATCTTCTGCAAGTCCTCCGGTGTTCCATCCAACAAAGCCACGCCAATATGGGCCTGTTTGAGAGCGCCGACGTCGTTGGTACCATCACCAGCCGTGAGTGTGATGTATCCGAGTGCCTTGAGTCGTAAGAATGTGTTCCTTCTGCGAAGGTGACACACGCGCATAGACCCAAGTACTCTGAACGAGACCATTCCAACTCGGTTTGTTCTCGAGTTGTTTCATGGCAGCACCAGTCACGCAAATATCGTCTTCACCAAGTAGGGAAGCATCCAAAGGCTCTTGGGGATCCACAGGGATAATCTTGCTCTCGTCGACGGTGCGCCATACTAGGTCTAAGATGAAGGTCGTTCATCAGTGCCAGTTCCCGAGAAGCTAGAGCTTATGTGGTATTCCTGCCTCCTTCATGTTTCGGATTCTCTTTCAAATCGAGAATCAGGACGTCCCGATCCACGACCTCGACATCGCGTGCGACATGGACAGCAGTAAGGGGGTTGTCGCCTGTAATCATAACGCACTATATTTGTTCAGTTGATGGTGAAATTAACAACATGCAAGGACGTACTCGATGGGAGGAGTCTGCCAACATCTTGAGAGCTTCCACAACGTCAGTCTTGAGCGGGCCGTGGAATACGAGGAATCCAGCAAACTGCAAGTGGCTCTCGACTTCATCACGGTGCAATTTATTGATCTGGGAGGGGACCCAGTCAACCTCAGTCAATGAGCAAGGACCAGATTAAGCGTACCCTATCCGTGTTCATAGGCGTGCGTTTGTTTTAATCTTTTTAGTTCAAGGTGCTTAAACCATTACTACCTCTGGTATTAAGTACATTACTCGACTATCTGCTTAACACGGACTAAGGAATATCACTCCATGTTCTTCTTTCGCTTACTGCGGCCTCTCGCGTTCTTCCCCGTGGACTTTCTTCGCTTGGTCACTGAGTACTGAGCTGTCAACAAGGCTATCTATTATATCACATTTGGTTACTTATTAAGATAAAACAAAGATTCGTATTAAAGGGGGTCATTAGATTTTACATTGTGACTCGTGAGTTCGATGGAGCTCAACGAGAAAAGAGCGGGAAAGGGACTACTTCGACCGGTCACGATGGAGGAAAGTGGAGGAACGTGAAAAAAACGCATGGAGGGTGAGGACCGCACTGCGGTGGATAATGCAGGATGTTGATGCGGAGGAGAAAACATTGAAAAGGTCCTGCCCTAGTTGCTGTGATAAAGATGGGAGTGTTTGTGCTTCCTTCTGAGGGATAGAGGAGTTCCAGAGGTCTGCAAACGAGTCGGACATTGGGGTGACAATTTAGCACAAATACTCGACGCTCTCACGCTGCTCTATCGGTCTACTTACCTCATGTCCTTCGCTTTCTTCGCATGCAGCGTCTCCGCCTTCTGGCTGATCGTCCACACATTACAACGAATTTTAGGACCAAAGGACTACGAACCAATACTCCCGTCCCATAGATACAGTCCCCAACATCAAGCTGGAACGTCTTCCGATTATCATGTGACCATCCGGTTTCTCCAGGCTCGAATAGCAACTTCACGGTGGAACATAGCGCATGATAAACTCCTCAATCGGCTGAAGCGAAGGAATGTGTTATGGCTACGGGCGTGGTTGACGAGGTTTTACACCCTTGGATATATCTCTGGGTTGATTGGGATGGCAGCAGCATTTGGGCTCTTGATTTGGACGATGTGGACACTTATGCCGTCTTCTATCCATAAAGTTGCGAAAGAGTCGGAGACGTCTGGGAAGTTGATGAAGAGGGCAAGCTTGTCTATGAGTTCACCGTATGAAGAACTCACACTGGAGAGCCCGATAACGCCGATTGTGGGTGTTGCTCATTTCTACCAGTATTTTGTTCTACTGAGTGATTGGATATAGCTACCAGGGGTCACTGTCCCATTAAACCACATTCCAGTCATCCTAGTCGTCTTGTTTCTAAGTCAGGTCGTCCACGAGCTGGGACATGCGATTGCTGGCGCACTGTAAGAGGTACCGCCTCCTAGCACACCATCAGGCTGAACATGGCTGAATTAGGTACAGCATACCCATCCTGTCGTCGGGAGCATCCCTCACTGTCTGTATACCCTCTGCTTTCGTCTCATTCGCAAGCTCCACTTTCGATACCCTTCGACCCTCTGCCAAGTCCCGTGTAATCGCTGCTGGCCCGTTCCATAATCTAATCTTCTGCTGTTCCTGGATCTTTTCTGGCTACGTTGGCGCTGGGATCTTCTTCACGATTTTGGGATACAAGGACGTTAGTTCGCTAGGTCGAGTTATTGTTTCTGTTGAAGACGTGCATGGCGCTCTCCCTTCGGATTGAATTATTTACTCACGCTGTGGGATCCAGACTTCACCCTTAGCTGGGTACCTAGCACCCGGTACGGTGGTTACCAAGCTCAATGACCAGTCGATGGCTTCCTCTGTCGTGGACCCCGACCCCTGGGGTTCATTTCTCCAGTCTCCGCAGAACGACGAAATGAATCTTGGTTGGTGCGTAGACGCAAAGGAGTTTGGTATGCTTGTTTCTTAAATGAGACGACAGCCCGTACTAAAACATCACCTGTAGGTTCTTCGTCAAAGGAATGCTGTCTGCCTGACGAAGATCTCCCTACTTCGCTGTCATGTTTTGTTGCCGACACGATTCCAAACGAGATTGGATGCTTGGACCCGGTGCCCATCCTCACGTCCCTCAACACCACTCTGAGGTGTTCATTAGAGGCCGGTTGCAGGGACGGGTATCTTTGCCTTCGTCCATCAGAGAAGGAGGCACTGCTGCGGTTGACTGTGAAGGAATATAATGAACAGCTTGAGAAGGTGGTGCTTTGGAGCGGACCTCGTAGGGAAATCTGGGACGAAGGTAACTAACGTTTTGGTCATGTATACGAACTCATCACTCTCTTTGTAGTCGTGGTTGGGAAATGGCTCCCGCGCTTTTCTATCCTTCCAGTTAGCCTACCATCGTGGGCGAGCGTTTTCTGGGAGTGAGTTCACTTTCAGGCTTCACTATGTTCGTTTATGAATACATCTCAGGTATATGGTGATGGTTAACTTGTCGCTCTTCTTGTTCAACCTCGTGCCAATTGGGGGTCTAGATGGGTCACATTTTCTGAGGACCGTCTTTGCATCGTTGATGGGAGGCGTTGAACATGATGCATATGAACTTGAGGCCATGGAGAGAGCAGAAGCGGCAGCAGCTCCGGGGAGCGGGGTGGATTCGCGGCGCGGAATTCTGGAAAAAGCGGTCTCTGGGGGAGCTGGTTTCCTCGTTGGGATGGATATCGTATTAATTGTACTTGCTTTGATTCGAACATGAACGTTTTCGTGATCGAAGAAGCGGTTGATAGTACCACACGAACTCAATAGAATTAGACTCGTGGGGTAAGAGTGCAGTGGGTCGGTCATAATTGTGTTGCACGAGAAGTACGCATACATATTTTGTGCCATGAGCATATCCGGCTATGCATAAACGTCTCCACCCCTAGGAATGCAGCGCGACGAAGGAACAAAGTAATCGGAGGGAAAGCGTCACAAGCCATTTATTTCTTCTTGGGCTTGTCAACTTCGACGACTGTGAGGCCTGAAGTTACATGGACAAGGTAAGAGCCTAAGATTTGGACGAAAAACATGGTACTCACCAGGTGGTAGACTCTGCTTCAGCTTCTCGGCTTTCTCTGGGTCGTCTACTGAGAGGGTGTAAAGGTACCGCGAGCAGCGGACCTTGAACTTTGTCCGTGTCTTGCCATTGGCGACTTTGGAAGGAATCTTCTTAATGCGCGCCTCTGGATTTTTCGAGTCCGGGTCAGACCAGTGTCACAATGTGGCTGGTTAGTCAAACGCACGGGAGGCATCCTTGCGCTGTGTGATTTTGATAAATTCCTTGATGTCGCGGATTTCCTTGGGCTAGGAAGGTGCAGCATCGTCGTCAGCGCCGGTTGATGTTCACAAGGAACGCGAACAGCATTACCATCGTCGATAGTCTTGAGGGTGATACGGGATATTTGGTGGTCGTCGCTGCCTAAGTGTGGCTGAACCTTATTTTGTGGTCGTGTATATCACTCGGTGATCTCCGACCGCAAGTGGTGAGATCTGGATCTGGGACTGTGGGAAGGGTCATGCAGTGATGGTGGAATCACGTGTATGACTGGGACCCACGTCGTGTCAGCTTGCCAGGGAACTTTTCAGGAGACTGACGCAGACCAGCTCAGTTGGCAATTTTGTATTCCGTTGGCCATTAGAGAAATAGTACTCTATTGTTGCTGCACCGGCAGCCTTTAATTCTTAATGTGAGTATCATGCTCGTTCATTCTGTCCTTCTGCTCATACGACACTCCTAGGGCTTCCGTTTCCGTCGTTTCGCCAGAAATTGAGCGTGCCAGTCTGCACGTAGCGCTTCCATGGTACACCCACCTGTACACTCTTCCGTTCCTCTCCCTCTATCCTGTTCTCGCCTATGCATATTTCATCAAGTATGATGACTGGCTAGGCAGCGAAGAGTGGACGTTTCTGGCCTGTACAACTCTCGGCGTGTCTCATGCACTTAGTTTCCTGAGTACGCGTTGGAATGCTGGTGCACGGGCATGGATTACAACGAGAAAGGTCTGTTGCCATAATTGCCTGCTCTTAAATTCAGCCGCTCATTGTCCCTCAGGCTCGCAGTCTCGAAGAAGCCAATTGCATTCGCATCGTACCCAAGCCTCATCGCGGCCAGGGTGATATCGTGCCCTTGGAGCGCAAGGATGCCAGCGATCCCAATTCATATACCTTCAACTACCAGCGGGATACCTATACCATCAGCTCCACAAACCCCCTGACATTTGGCCGCCTCCCCTATCCTTCCTCCAGCCATCCTCCCCTGGAGACTTTCCTCAAACCCACTGGTCTTCCAACAACCCGGCTGGCCGCATTGTACAATCTCTACGGTGAAAACGAGTTTAACATCCCCATTCCCTCATTCTCCGAGCTGTTTGCGGAACAGGCGACCGCTCCATTCTTCGTCTTCCAAGTTTTCTGCGTTGCGCTTTGGTTGTTGGATGAATATTGGTACTACAGTCTGTTCACTCTGTTCATGCTGGTTGTGTTCGAGTGCACTGTTGTTTGGCAGGTGTGTCGCTCTTCCTTGTTCCAATGTTTCATTCACTCAAACGTTTGCCAGCGCGTCCGAACCCTCACCGAATTTAGGACTATGTCTGTCGTCCCATATCCTATTCGCTGTTATCGAGACTCGAAATGGGTTGAGATCCAAACAGACAAGTTGCTGCCCGGAGATGTTGTTTCAATTGGTGAGTGTGTGATCGGTCGTAGGGGGGGCTTGAATACTCACGGTACATTCCAGCACGTTCCCAGAATGAGACGACTGTTCCTGCTGATGTACTTCTCGTCAATGGCACCGTCATCGTCAATGAGGCTATGCTTTCCGGAGAGTCCACCCCTCTCTTGAAGGAGTCTATCCAACTTCGTGAAAGCAATGAGCCTCTTGATGCTGACAATACCCACAAGAACGCAGTCTTATTCAGCGGAACCAAGATCCTTCAGGCAATGCCCTCAACTGAGATACCTTCGCCCATCAAAACTCCTGATGGTGGATCCCTTGGTGTCGTTCTTCGTACTGGTTTTGGAACTTCCCAAGGTCAACTTGTCAGAACGATGATATTCTCCACCGAACGTGTTTCCGCCAACAACCTCGAGTCGTTCCTGTTCATTGGGTTCCTTCTCATCTTTGCACTCGCCGCAAGCTGGTATGTGTGGACAAAGGGTAAGCCATCACGTCCTTTAATTTGACATGCCGTTTAACCCTCACTAGGTATTGAACGTGACTTGAAGAAATCAAAACTCTTGTTGGATTGTATCCTCATTGTTACTAGTGTCGTTCCTCCAGAGCTTCCTATGGAACTCTCCCTGGCTGTAAATGCCTCCTTAGTTGCACTCTCCAAGTTTGGTCAGTCTCTCTGATTTTTCCTGGTCGCGGGTCAGTTGCTGAGTTTTCCTTCGTAACTAGCTATATTCTGCACAGAGCCCTTCCGCATTCCTTTTGCAGGTCGTGTTGATGTTTGCTGCTTTGATAAGACCGGTACTATCACGGCCGAAAATCTTGTCCTAGAAGGTGTTGTTGGCATTAAGTGCGTACCTTTGAGGTGATTACTGGAGTTGGGGCTTATCCTTGATTGTAACAGCGATGCTGACCAAAGGAAGCTTGTCAGCGTGAAAGAGGTTTCGAGGGAGACGACTTTGTGCCTCGCTGCTGCACATGCCTTGGTGAAGTTAGATGATGGAACGACTGTTGGGGACCCAATGGAGAAAACAACATTAGACTCACTCGAATGGTCTCTTAAGAAGGGTGTGTTCCAATTTCATAAGACTGGTTTTATCGTGGAGCCTAACCGCTCTTAGGTGACATCGTCGCCCCGACACATCCTGCGGGAACGAAACTTCAGGTCCATATTCGCCGTCGCTTTCAGTTTTCTTCAGCTCTCAAACGCATGTCAACTGTTTCGACCTTGCCTAACGGGAAAACCTTGATTGCAGTTAAAGGCGCGCCTGAGACAATCAAACAGTTCTTGGATGTCGTACCCGAACACTACGATGACACATACAAATGGTTTACGAGGAAAGGAAGCCGCGTTTTGGCTTTGGCGATGAAGGAAATGGAGCCTATGAACACGGATAGGGTATGTTTAATCTGGTCCTTGCTCACTGATTCAGATTGACTGGGTCCTCTCTCAGATCAATAAATTGCACCGTGGTGAAGTCGAGAGCCACTTGCAGTTTGCTGGATTCCTCGTCTTCCATTGCCCGCTCAAGGCTGATGCTGTGGATGCTCTCAAGATGCTTGCAGACTCCTCCCATCGAGTATGTCCTTGCATGTTGTTAATTTCACCATCAACTGAACAAATATAGTGCGTTATGATTACAGGCGACAACCCCCTTACTGCTGTCCATGTCGCGCGTGATGTTGAGGTCGTGGATCGGGACGTCCTGATTCTCGATTTGAAAGAGAATCCGAAACATGAAGGAGGTGGGTATACCACATAAGCTCCGGCTTCTTTGGAACTAGCACTGACGAGTGACATTTTCATCTTAGACCTAGTATGGCGCACCGTCGACGAGAGCAAGATTATCCCTGTGGATCCCCAAGAGCCTTTGGATGTTTCCCTATTTGATGAATACGACATTTGTGTTACTGGTGCTGCTATGAAGCAATTCGAGAACAAACCGAGTTGGAATGATCTCGTCCAGAATACTTGGGTCTATGCGCGCGTTTCGCCTTCGCAGAAGGAACACATTCTTACCACCCTCAAGTCACTCGGGTACATCACACTCATGGCCGGTGATGGTACCAATGACGTCGGCGCTCTTAAACAGGCCCATATTGGCGTGGCTTTGTTGGATGGAACACCGGAGGACTTGCAGAAGATTGCCGAACGCCAGAAGCTCGAGCGCATCAAGAAGGTGTATGAGAGTCAGCTCAAAATTTCAGCACGATTCAATCAACCACCTCCTCCCGTTCCTCCTGCCATTGCTCATCTTGTGCCTGATGCTGTCAAAGCTCAACAACAAGCTGCTGTGGATCAGCAGGCTGCTCGCCAACGCAATCCTTTAGAGAAGGTAAGACGTTTTCTTTTGCGACCACCTACACTCTCATTGACCTTCGCTTCCCATAGTTTGATCTGGCATCAATAACTGATAAGCTGGCGGAAATGGAGGGAGAAGATGATGTCCCAAAGATCAAACTTGGAGATGCCTCTTGTGCTGCGCCATTCACCTCAAAGCTGTCGCACGTTTCAGCCAGTAAGCTCATTCCTTTCAGGATTTTAAAGGGAATGCTGACCGTGACTTTTCAGTCACGCATATCATTCGTCAGGGACGTTGTACACTCGTTGCCACGATCCAGATGTACAAGATTTTGGCCTTGAACTGCTTGATCACAGCCTACAGTCTCAGTGTTCAATATTTGGATGGTATCAAGTTTGGTGATTACCAAGTCACAGTCAACGGCATGTTGATGTCCGTCTGTTTTCTATGCATCTCTCGTGCAAAGGTTTGTAAATGTTCATTAAGTGATATCTTTCAGTTGCCTTAACGTTCTACCACAGCCGGTCGAAAAGCTCTCCCGAGAACGTCCCTTGGGTAACATTTTTAACTTCTACGTCCTTCTTTCTGTCCTCCTGCAATTTGCGTTACACATCTTGTCATTGGTATACATCACCAATCTCACACGCTTGTATGAAGAGTAAGTTGATGATTCACTCTTGAAAGTGTATCTCTGCTAATTTGTGGAATAGGCGAGGTCCGATTGACTTGGAAGCCAAATTCGAGCCTAACTTGTTAAATACTGCGATTTACCTTCTCGGCCTCTCCCAGCAAGTGTCGACGTTTGCCATCAACTTCCAGGTTTGTATTGATGTTTCCTCCCCTCGAGACTATACGTTACTTATAACATTCCTTGTAGGGCCGACCGTTCCGTGAAGGTATTCGCGAGAATTCCGCATTATGGTGGGGTCTGGTTGGCGCAAGTACTGTTGCATTTTCTGGAGCCACGGATTTCATGCCCGAGCTGAACCGCTGGCTCCAGATCGTCGAGATGGCCGATTCGGTGGGTTTCGATGTATGTTCAATCTCTGCATAGTTCTAACCGTCTACTTGCAGTTCAAAATTCGGCTAACTGTAACTATGGTCCTCGATATGGTTGGTTGTTGGATCATTGAGAAAGTTTGCAAGTACCTCTTTGCCGATCTTGAGCCTAAGCCCATGATTACCAGAGGTCGTGAGAGACGGGAGAAGCGAAGATTGGAGGAAGCTGCAGCGAAAGGGGGTGTTGATAAATCACAGTAGATTATGACCTAGTTCCTCGATTATTTACTCTATTTACACCTTCCTGCAGCTTTCAAACCAAGAATCGACTAGGATCAATGACGTCATTCTCGTTCGATGTCTTGGACCCCCTACCAGTGTATACCGAAACATAAAAAAACCCAGGATCGAAGTAGTATGTTGAGGACATCTCAACATGCAGGTGAGTTGGCACCACAAGCGCAATCGAAACGCGATCCCCCGAAATCATCTCGTAGCCAATGCGGCGCGGGCTCATGACACATACCAGGTGGAAACACAAAACCATTAGGTTGGCCCAATGCTGCTCAACGAGTTTATGAGCGATTTTCTCAGTGTTACCCCAGACAACCCGCTCCCGATGATCCCCGAGGGGGGGGATATGTCCCGTGATACTCCATCTGACATGGATGAGGAATCCATGTACGAGCCCCTGGTAAGTCACCGTACTCTTGATCACAGCCCGCCGCCGCCAATCTAGTTTAGATCTCTGCCTTAAATGAGCTCAAGATTTCAAGTCTCTGCTTCGAGAATACGAGCACAGACCCAGACCCCCACTCCTCTCCCGACAAGAACTGGAGGCCTGACATAGCCACTTACGATGTCACATTCTCCCCAGACGACCACTCCCGGCTATCGTTTTACGACTTATTGTTTCCATTCGAACTCAAGAAGGGTAACCATGATCCTTTCAAAGACCCCCTGCGCCCAACCCACCTATTGCCAACCCTCCACAGGAAGTGATTAGGCAACTCCACTTCGAGAGTGATCTTGCTGAGCACAGGAAAACAAGGGGACAGATTGCAGCCATCTTGAGTGAGATGCTCGGGTGCCATTTCAGGACACATGCGTTTTCCACTTTCATGGATGGGCAGATTGCTCGCTTCTTCCATGTGGATTGGTCTGGCATCCTCGTCTCATGCCCATTCAACTACCGTGAAGATCCCTGGCCTCTTGTACTTTTCTTGTCCATGTTTGGCCCCATGACAATGAAAGAACACGGCATTGACACCACAGTGCATGACATTTCTCCTGAATGAAGGTTACATCTGCCAAGAGAAGAGTGCGTCAATTTCCCAAGGAGTGGAACAAGGACCAGTCCGGAGTTAAAGCTTGAGGTCCCTGACCATTCTAAGGTCTATGTGAAAGGGATGCCAGCCGATACAGAGGCTCTCATTGGCCGTGGTAGACATGTTTTCAAGGTTTGGTCACCTGCTCACAAGAGGACTTTCGTACTAAAGGATGGTTGGCAGGAGGATTTCCCTGGTGCACTGAAGGAACAGGATGTCATTAGGAAGCTGAGGGATAAGAGTGTACCACATGTTCCAGAATTTCAGGGTGGTGGTGACATTGAGGGGGCCTATCACTGTATGATCAGTCAAGATTATACTGAGAAACCTTGGAGGGTGGACCAAGTGGTCAACCTTGTTTGCTGCCAGCACTATTGATTTCTCAAAGAACCCACAGGGAGATCACTTGAGGAGTTTAAGTGGCCACAGGGGCTTGTTAAGGTCCTTTGTGATGACCAGGCCAGATCATCCCTGTCCTCACAGGGAATCATTTGCTTGCCCTAATTGCAAGGGCAAACATGCTGCTGACTCCCACAAGTGTCCTTTCTGGGCCCACTGATTTGATGGTAATTGGATCAGGAAGAAATACTCTGACTCAGCAAATTGGCTTAAAATAGTTATTACATGTTGATTTATATAATCCATCTGAAGAATAAGATAGACTATAACAGGGGCTCAGTGGTGTTTCAACCATTTTTAAAGGGTAGAAAAGTGAGAGAAGTGGAGTTTTCATGAGTTTTGCATGTCCCAGACCTCTGGAACAACCTCCTATCATGTCTATACCTTACTCAGTACTCCAGGATTAATATAACCATCACTTCCACTGCTATAACATTCTCCTGTGGTCAGAAGACACTTTTCAAGGCCTCAATCAGCCCTACAAACTCAGCACTGCTAGATGGCACTACCATTCCCATCAGATTAGAGAAAAGAAAAGAAACAGAAAGAAAAGAAAACAGGTGCCCTGGTCAACATGAATGAAGAAAGTTCAAAGTTAAACATAGTGCAATGAAAACTTAAGAGTCTGTACTGAGTAAAGTGACCTGGCTGCTTGCACTTGTCTTGACTAACCCTTATGACCCCCACTCCAAGGAGTAGAGGCTTTCTTGGCTGAAGTGGAGGCCATGTTGCATTGGTATTGGCCATGGATCCAATCCTGGTTGAAGCAATGTTGCCAGTAAGGGTACTGGCAGTCATTAGAGGGTGGGCACCTGAGCAATTGAGGTACCAAGGAGAATGGGGGCAGGGATTGCCTGCCAGAGTGGGAGGAATGGGGGGAGTCACTTTGGGGTTGCCTTTGCAACACCTGGCCATGGAGTAGTGAGAGGCCTCAGAATGAGGGCCTCCACAGAGAGGACACTTAGATATGTGTGTATGACAAGTATTGGAAGGAAGACCCCAATGCCAGTATCACTGGCATTGAGGTGTGCCAGTGTGGGCATGAGCCCCTTTGATGAGACAGGATGCATCATTTATTATGATACACCTGTTGATGAGGGAAGTGGCTAGGGTGCCACATTGGGAATCAACCAAGTCAATCCATGCAGTTGCAGTATCAGACTTGGCAGAATTATGGATGATGTGCAAATGGTGCATGTTAGAGGTGGGGAAGAAGGAGGAGGCTGATGCCTCAGTCTTGACTTGATCAGTCATGAGGGTAAACCCATCAGCTGAGAAGAAGGGAACATCCATGATCTTGATGAAAGATCAGGACATGAGGGGAGTGATGGAGGCACTTTTAAGTGCAGAGGGGAGCAAGGTGGAGATAGAGTCAAGGTCTGCCTGGGAGGGGACACTGCCTGTAGAGAAGGCAATGACTCCAGAGTGGAAGCAGCCAGAGTCAACAGTGAGCACTGACTTGGCTCAGGTAAGTACTTGGTTGAAGTGCATAACAAGTGATTGAAGAGAGACATGGGCACTAGCTAGGTCACTAGCACTGGCACTCAAGAAGAATTGCCACTGGGTGGGACCCCAGGTAGCAAAGTATGGCTTATGCTGAGTTGAGGGGTTAGGGCCAGAGGGGCTAGTCTTGACATCATGCAAGGGAGGTCTGGGCCTGTCACATGGAGGTGGAGGGGCATGTGAGAGAGGTCTGGGTCTGTCATGTGGAGTAGAAGTCACAAGAGGGGGCTGGGAATGCATTGGAGCCTGGATAGAGGGTTGAGAAGTAGGTGCTGGTTGGGTGTCTACTATTGCTGAGTCAGCTGTTCCATGGAATGACTTGTGTTGGGCATGCAGTTTGCATACCTCAATTAGCAGAGCAGTGATACTATCTACTGGGGGGGGGAACACACCAGGCTGAGAGAGGGGTGCAGTTACCAAATAGATTCTTTGACTCCAAAGTGAAAATGAAGTCACAGAGAGTGGTGAATAGGTGAGGGTCAGCAGGGGAGGAAGGGTGGATTCTCAGCATTATTAATGGCTTGGGACAACTGCATGAGAATGCCTGAGGTAGTTTCATCCTCATCATTGTTGACCTTGATGGGGGCAGAGTTCAAGGGAAGGTTGGAGGGAGCAGCTTTAGGAGTCTGCTCAGAGGGAGGGGAGACAGAGAGATCAAGCTCCATATCAGAAGAGGACCTGCTCTGGAGTATCCCAGTAGTATGCCCAGAGGAAGATAAAGGGGAGAGGGTACTTGGCTTGGAAGTTGCCCAAGAGATGCATTGCCATTCTTGTTATAGGGGGGTCAATGGGATTCAACCATCAGGGTTGGAGGGAGTGCATATGCCTATGCAATTCACTTTGTCTATAGACGTGTTCTTATGCCATTTGAGACCTTTTCAGTCTGCTTCTTGTTGCTGGTGGTCCCATTCATAATCTCTGGCCACCTGAGGAGTTTCAGGAATAACAGATGGGCTTTTGCCCTTGTGACAATTGCCCATGGTGATGAGTGCTTAACCATGATGATGGTGGTTACTGGAAGAGGAAGGTGGTGCACTCAGACCTCTATAGACTGCTCCTGGCAGCTACCCATCAAGGCTACAAGTACTGAGTCATGTTTATAGATGATTCTATGTGTTTCTGAGCAGCCTACTTGCTCAAATCCAAGTCAGAAGCCTTTGAAGCATTCAAAACCTACAAAGCTTGGGCTGAGAACCAGCTAGGAGTCAAAATTCACACTCTACAGGATGATAAAGGCAGAGAATACATGTCTAAAGCATTCCTGAGGTTCACACAGTAGTGTGGGATTGAGAGGAGGCATTCTATGTGAAACAGGCCTCAGCAGAATGGTCTAGCTGAAAGAGCTAATAGGACTATGGGTGAAAGAATTACAGCTATGCTCTCTGAGTCTGGTTTGCCAGCTTCCTTCTGGGGTGAATGCCTTGCTTCCATGATCTATGTCTGGAATAGACTCCCTACAGCTCCTCTACTGGAAACTACACCATTTGAAGCCTTCTACAAGCAGAAACTGGATGTTTCTCACCTCAGAATGTGGGGATTGTTAGGAGATGATAGGTCAAGTCACCTGACAGGTAAAGGGTCCTCTGAACTTATCCCCAACTGCACAGTGCACCAGATCCTATAGTGTGCCAGCAGAGGAAAATTAAGTCCCATCCTTGATATGGTATATATAACACCTACCAATTCCCATTTGTACCAGGCCATATAGTTCAGTAGTTAGAGCTCCTGTTGCAATCACAGGTGGTCCCAGGTTCAATCCCTGGTATGGTCACTTTTCTGTCTTAATAGGGATGTACTACCTATGTGCATATACAATGAGATAAATGGACTTCTCTGTAGCCTCACTTCAAAAAATGTATTTTTATCAGTTATCCCACTGGGTACAAAGGTTGGAAGTGTTAGGTTAGATGTGATTGATTGATTCTCTCATAGTCCCAAAGTAGATAGACCCTGTAGTCAGGTGATATGTTGGACTTAGAGTAGGCCTGTGGATGTCAGAGACTCCAGTCTCTTA
>JAEUWP010000388.1:0-75030 GCA_018524725.1 Podaxis mareebaensis | reverse complement strand
TTATAGTCCATCTTATTCTTCAGATGAATTATATAAATCAACATGTAATAACTATTTTAAGCCAATTTGCTGATGACAAAGTCAGGATCATTCAAGATTGGCCCAAGCCAAAGAAAGTCAAGGACATTCAGTCTTTCTTAGGTTTTGCTAACTTCTACTGCTGTTTTATTCATGGTTATTCTGACATTGTAGTTCCCCTGACCCATCTCACCTGAGCCCACATCCTCAACAAATGCCACTACTTTACCTACCCAGTAGGAGCCTGTGATGGCTTCTATTGGATCATCTAATTCTTAGACTAAAACCCAGTGGCCTTCTCATTTGCTGACCAGATTCAAGGACACATCATTCAGGAAGAGTTTGCTACTTGCTGCCTCACTTGCAGAGAGTGACTTGCCATTAATGGAGTCCTGGACATACACTGAAGGTCTTTTCTTTTATTTTTCTTGCCTCATAGCTAGCTCCCTTGCTCCTACATCTCTTCTAATTCTTCTTCTCTCCTCTATATCTTGCTTTGACAAGTTAGTCTTACTCTCCTCTCAACTCATTGTCTCTAGTGTAGCTTCCTTGCTTCCTACCCCTTTTATACTTCCCTGTTTTCCTTCTTTCTTTTCTTTTCTCTCTAGTTTCAGTATTGGGACTGCTATCATGTACCCATTTATAGTAGCTAGTTCTATTGCAATAAATGTCAATTTTTTTTTAAAAAAAAAGACCCATCTCACCCACAAGGGTGCTCCCTAGAACTTCATGGCAGAGTGTCACAAAGCATTTGAGATGCTCAAGAAGGCTTTCACCACAGCTCTAGTCTTGACTTACTGGATTCTGGACTCTTAGATTATTGTTGAGACTGATACATCAGACTATGCCCTGGCTGCCATTCTTTCCATCATTACTCCTGACAGTGACATTCATCCTATTGCTTCCCATTCCCACACTTTCAATGTGTCCAAATCTAACTATGATACTCATGATAAGGAACTTCTAGCCATCTTTGAGGCTTTCCACATCTGGTGACACTATCTTGAAGGCTTTGCCTTACCCATTGATATGGTCACTGATCACAAGAACCCTGAGTATTTCTCTACTACTAAAGTTCTGACTTGTCACTAGGCTTGTTGGTCAGAGTACTTGTTGCAGTTTAATCTCATCATCTGCTTCCATCCTGGACACCTTGGGACAAAACTGGATGCTTTGACTAGACAATGGGACATCTATCCTAAAGGGGGAAATAATAGCTATGCCACAGTAAATTCTCACAACTTCAGACCTGTCTTCACTCAAGAGTAACTTGTGGCCTCTGTCTGGGCCACCTCCCTCTTTTCCCCTTCCCTCTGAGTAGCTGTGGTCCTTGACTATGAGCAGCTCCATTCCAACATTCTTTCCACTCTTCCTTCTGATCCTCTTGCTACTAAGCATATCTCTAACCCCCAAGGTCACTAGTCTATAGATTTGGACAGTTTCCTCTGCCCTGACAGCTGCATTTATATCCCTGATTCAAATGACCTCCACTTGTGAGTCCTCCAGTATAAGCATGATCATATGCTTTCCAGACACTTTGGTCAGAACAAGACTCTAGAGTTGGTCTGCCATGACTATACCTGGCTAAACATCTGCTCCTTCATCAAAGACTTCTGTAAAAGCTGTGTAACCTGTATGTGGAGCAAGTCACAGCATCATCAGTTGTACAGAAACCTCAAGCAACTCCCTATCCCAGATTGCCCTTGGTATTCCATCTCTATGGACTTCATTGAGAAGCTCCCCAAGTCCTCCAGCTTTGATACCATCCTTGTAATCATTAATCATCTCACCAAGCAAAGTATCTTCATCCTGACTCATGACACCATTACCTCTACTGAACTCACCCACCTATTTGTCCTCCATGTATTTTTGAAGCATAGTGTCCCCTCTCATGTCACATCTGATCATGGCTCCAAATTCATCTTGCACTTCTTCCAGTCCTTGGACAAGGCTCTGGATATGAAGCTGCACTTCACATCTAGTTATCATCCAGAAGACAATGGACAGACTGAGTGGACTAACCAGATGCTCAAACAATATCTCTGAGTATATTGCAATTATCAGCAGGATAATTGGGCTGACTTACTTCCCATTGCAGAGTTCACCTACAACAATGCTCCTAATGCTACCACTGGTGTCTCCCTGTTCTTTGCTAACAAGGGCTATCACCCTGCCATCTCCATCCATCCTGAATGCAATCTCATGTCTGTCTAGGCCCAAGACTTCACAGTCAACCTCAACAACTTACATTCTACTCTCAAGACTGAAATCACCTGAGCCCAGGAGTGTTACCAGGTGTCTGCAGATGCCCATTGTCTGTCTACTCCAGACTTCAAGGTTGGTGATAAAGTCTTCATCAAAGCCCAGTTTTTCCAGACTACTAGACCTTCAAAAAAATTATCTGAAAAGTTCTTAGGTCCATATGGGATCATCACTCAAGCCAGCTCTCATTCCTTTACCCTCTGACTTCCTGAGTCTATGCATGCCATTCACCCTGTCTTCCATATTTCTATACTTGAGCCTTCTACTCCCAACACCATTCCTAACCATATCCCTCTGCCTCTGCCTCCAGTTATTATTGACAGTGAACCTGAATATGAGATCAAGTGGATTGTGGATTCCAAGATTGACTGGCACTACTGGACATGTCCACTCCTGTATAAAGTTATCTGGGCTGGTTATGAAGGTATGGATGAAGAGTTTAGTTGGCTGATAGCTAAGGAACTTGAACACACACAAGAGCTAGTAGCTGACTTCCATGCCAGCTATCCTGACAAGCCTGGTCCTCTGTCTTCTCTTTAACTTTCCCTTATCTTGTTCTTATGTTTTTCACTGATTCTCTGATCTTGTTCTTCTCATCTTATTTGTTTTCTTGTTCACATTCTTAGCAGCACACCAAAAAGACTTCACATTCTACAAAGTTCCAAAAAAAAATTTATATATACATTTACAGGAGACATGGACCCACTACTTCTCCACTTCTCCACCTTTGGATCTACCCTCCTCATCTTTCTCCTCCTCTTCTCCACCTTCTTCCCCTTCTCCTTCTCCTTCCTCTGACCCACTTTCCTCTAGTCCACTCTGATCCTCATCTGCCTCCTGGTCCACTACCTCCATCTCCTCAGTGCTCTCCATGTCCACATCCTTCACTTCTAACCCCTTCTTCTCCACCTCCTCCTCTGAATGTTCTTGGGCCTGTGGTACATCCTCCTCTGAAATTTGATATGCCCTCCTCAACAGGGCATTTGTCTCCTCCTGCACTCTCTGGAGGGTGGATATCTCTGTGGTTAGGGCACAGACAACCTCTATTGGGGTTTGGGTCAGATTGGTGAACAACATGACCCATTTCTTGTTCCACAGGCCATGGTGAGGTACCTACCATATTTTTGGGTTAGCTTACCACCAACCCCATCCTCTACATAGGCACTTACCATGCCATGGAGTACCCCCACTATCCTGACCTCCAATTCTGTGATATCCTTATCCATCACAGTAAACAGGTTAAGGATATGGGGAATGGGGCATTGTGGCCCCCATGGATGCTCATGGTCTACTGTCTCCTCTTGGAGGAAAGGCTCACACCATGACTTTTTTTGATAACACCCCATGCAGGAGTGAATCCAATCTTCTGTAGAGGAGGTCAGTAACAGATCAGCAAGCAGGCAAGTCACTTACTTTCATGCCAAATGCATTTCATCCCCATCTAGTGGCAATGGTGGCATAACTTATTGCCCCCCATCTTGTAGGGGAGCCTTGCCCTAGAACCCACCAGGCAGTCCACAATCTGGACCTCCAGGTCTTTACTCTAGTCTGCCTCTGCCTTGATGGCCTTCCCTTTTCCCTTCTTCCTCTGCCATGCCTCCACCTCTACTACTGCCTTATTTGTCTCCTCTGTTCTCCACTACTCTTCCTCCTCCTGCTCCCTCCAGACCCTCTCCACTTCCTCCTATGCCCACTTCCTCTCCTCTTCCTCCCTCTGTCTCTACTCAGCTTCTGTCCTCTCTGCTACCTGTCTCTCCTCCTCTTGTTTCCTTTTCTCCTCCTCCTTGACCCTCCTCCACTCTGCCTCCTCCACTTCCTGCTATTTCCATTCCTCCTCAGCTTTCCTCATCTTCTTCTTCTTCTTCCTCTCCACCTTTTCTACTGACATATCTGCCTCCACTTCCTCCATTCTCCCTCACTTCTTGCTGGGGCCTGCCTCCAGGGCAGGTCCCTCTATTGGTGTGGATGTACTTGCCTTCTCCTTCTGCCAATGTTGGTAGAAGGCAGCAAATGCTGCCATCATGTTGGGGTCAGTGGTGGGTTGGGTGTGTTATTGCTGGAACATTGTTGTAGGTGTTGGATTGTAGGAATGAAGTTTGTTTTCTGAAGGTGCCCTTTTGTATCTGGCAGAGAGAGTTGAGGGCAGGTATCCAGTCCAGACTTGGGCCTCAGAGGCTCAGCCCTAGGGGGGAAATACTGTTACAGACTTCAGTTTGTGCCCATTAAACTCTTGGAGCCTTGGTTACAACCCAGATTCTGTGGATCATATTCAGTTTAACCTTTCTTCCATTCCTATCAGATATCTTTCCTTGTAAATACTTTTCTCTGTCCCTGTTCCTTCTGTTATTTTCCTTATCAGATCTTCTTATCCAATTATCTCATGTTTTTCTATTTATCCATAGCTTTTCCCTTTACCCTTGATTATCTCCTACTTATCTTGGTTTTTCCATTATCTGATGTTTCACTTCTGCCCCATCCTTTCAGACATCCAGACACTTTGTAGATGGACTCCTTATTCTGGTATCTTTACCACAGTTATCAGTTCACATGTCTCTAGTATTCTCCTTTGAGTAGTTACTATTGTTTCTTGCTTAACTACTACTCTCCAGACTTTATCCTGACTACTAGTATATAAGTAGGATTACTACCATTTGTACTCCTCAGTCAGAATATCAACTTAGATCTTCCTCCTCTCTCCTGCCTGTCTGCTACAAGTCTGCTCCTCAGTCCAGGCTTGTCCTGTCTTTGTCCATTCTCTGTCTGCCCATCCACTCAAGTCTGTAGTTGGTCAAGTGAGGCCACCACAGTATCAGAGGGGCACAACACATAAGTTAAAGCCAAGGCCTCAACCCCATGTCTGTGTGCATCCACCCTTGGCCACTTGTAGTCCACCCCCATCTGGAGTCAGTTCTTAACACCCTCTAGATCTGATTCAATGGCAAGGGTGGATGTTTCATGGGCAGTCACAGAAAAATGAGAACAAGTTTAGATTGTTTGATATAGTTTTGGATAAAAGGTGTTTTACTAAAGAGAGAGATAATATTTTGTTGTAGTGAAGGTGAATGAAGGTATGCCCTTATTTTGTTAGAATACAGAAGTTAATATAGCAGTTTGTCTCAAGTCTGATACAATAAGATATCTTCTCTTATATAATGGTTCTCAGACCAAAGGAGAATCTCCTATTGCAAGCCTCCTGCTTCTGGCTTGCCATGTAATGTTTTTTCAACTTCATCCTCAGTTGTCTTTTCAAGAGATCTTAGGAAGCCAAACTGAGACTTATAATTGAACTGAGTTGTTATTATTTTTTGAGGATAAGTGCCACTATACTTGATTACTCAACATGATCTGTCACAGTGCAATGCTTGTTAGTCACATTTGCATGCCATCTAAGTTAAATAATAAGAATACCCATAATGTATTTTATATACACAAAACTCTATAGGGGGTTATATAATCTAATGGTATGTTGTTCTTGTCTATATTGTGTCTTGTTTAGTAACTTCCCCATAGTGTTGGGTTCAATTCATCTAAGGTACAACTCTTTACCAATTGACTTGATACATCATTCAAAGTGATATCAAAATTATCAAAGCCATCATAATACTGTTGTTGATCTCAGACAATGCCTAAGATGAAGAGAACATCTACCTTAGCTAAAATAATAACTATAACCTACATCAGCCTACATTAGATGAAAATCACAATGCTTAGATATAGTGATCCAGCAAAATACGGGTATAACCTCTTGGATCGATAACGAAGGGGAATCCAGCAATGATGATGTGCACCCACCACCCAGATAGTATTATCAGATAAGGAAAGCGAAAAGGGACGCGACTGGAGTTCAACGATATGAGAGCCATCAGCCGACTGGGCTTCCTGCTCACCTGTCCCCACATTCCAGATCCTCACCGTCCCATCACCCGATTCCGACGCAACTCGCGCGCCGTCGGGCGAGAAAGCAACAGATGTCATGGGACCTGCATGGCCCTCCAACCGCGCTTCCTGCTCGCCTGTCCTCACACTCCACATCCTCACCGTCCCATCTTCTGATCCCGAGGCAATTCGCGCACCGTCGGGTGAGAAAGCGACAGAGAACACCCAACCTGTGTGGCCCTCCAACTGAGCTTCCTGCTCGCCTGTCCCCACATTCCAGATCCTCACCGTGCGATCACGCGATCCCGAAGCAACTCGCGCGCCGTCGGGCGAGAAAGCAACAGATCTCACGGGACCCGTGTGGCCCTCCAACCGCGCTTCCTGCTCGCCTGTCCTCACACTCCAAATCCTCACTGTCCGATCATGCGATCCCGAGGAAACTCGCGCGCCATCGGGTGAGAAAGCGACAGAGAACACCCAACCTATGTGGCCCTCCAAACGGACTTCCTGCTCACCTGTCCCCACATTCCAGATCCTCACTGTCCCACCACGCGATCCCGAGGCAACTCGCGCGCCGTCGGGCGAGAAAGCGACAGATCTCACGGGACTTGTCTGACCCTCCAATCGGGCTTCCTGCTCGGCTGTCCCCACGTTCCAGATCCTCACCGTCCCATCACCCGATCCTGAGGCAACTCGCGCGCCGTCGGACGAGAAAGTGACAGATCTCACTGGACTCATGTGGCCCTCCAACCGCGCTTCCTGCTCGCCTGTCCCCACATTCCAGATCCTCACTGTCTGATCACGCGATCCCGAGGCAACTCGCGCGCCGTCGGGCGAGAAAGCGACAGACCTCACCAGGCCTGTGTGGCCCTCCAACCGGGCTTCCTGCCCACCTGTCCCCACATCCCAGATCCTCACCGTCTGATCATGCGATCCCGAGGCAACTCGTGCGCCGTCGGGCGAGAAAGCGACAGATCTCACGGGACCTGTGTGGCCCTCCAACCACGCTTCTTGCTTGCCTGTCCCCGCATTCCAGATCCTCACCGTCTGATCATGCGATCCCGAGGCAACTCGCGCACCATCAGGCGAGAAAGCGACAGATCTCACGGGACCTGTGTGGCCCTCCAACCGGGTTTCTTGCTCGCCTGTCCCCGCATTCCAGATCCTCACCATCCGATCTTCTGATCCCGAGGCAACTCGTGCGCCGTCAGGTGAGAAAGTGACAGAGAACACCGAGCCTATGGGGCCCTCCAATCGGGCTTCCTGCTCGCCTGTCCCCACATTCCAGATCCTCACCGTCCCATCACCCGATCCTGAGGCAACTCGCGCACTGTCGGGCGAGAAAGCAACAGATGTCACGGGACCTGTGTGGCCCTCCAACCGCGCTTCCTGCTCGCCTGTCCCCGCATTCCAGATCCTCACCGTCCCATCATCCGATGCCGAGGTAACTCGCGCGCCGTCGGGCGAGAAAGCGACAGACCTGCTCCCCGAACTTCCACCCATGCAGTGTTCCATTGGTCCCCATGAGTCAGGTAGACCCATCACAATGCTTCGTGGCCCCTTCACCTGTGCACCATAAACTTGACGCATCAAAGACTTCTTGGGAATCCATGTAAATGCCGACTGGTATACCTCAAAGCAATGCTGCTGAATACCCTCGAAATTCATCCGCAGAAATCGACAGGCATCATCAACGAGTGATCGCAGCTCCTTACCATCTGTAGTTCGGATGGGCTGCCATGCCATCAGTACGTGGACTTTGCTTTCTCATGATTAAGACTTACCGAAAGAGTGGCGCTTGCACTGAGAAGCGATTTAACGCCCGTCCTCAGCTCACCAACAATGCTCAGACACTCCATCCAATGCAAGAGGTGAGTTTTCAGGAAGATGCGCAGAGCATAAATGATGGACGTGAAGGCTGGCGTGCTTGAGCCCCGGACCTCGCTTAAATGGGTGGCCCAGTAAATGCATGCGTACTTGAGTGCTTCGGGAATTTTGCCGGTGTCCTCAGGTGGGTTGGTTCTGTCCTTATGGGAGACGGTCAATTTTTCGGGAACCTCACAGATGTTATACCTGAGCAACTGATTCATGAGCTCGAGGCATTTGAGCGCAAGTTCTGTGTGACCGTCGGCCGGGAGGAGAGGGGCGAATGAGGAGACACGGCAGCGTTCGGGGTCTACTAGGAATTCTGGGAAGGATGCATGAAATGGGAAGACCGGAGCATTCTCTCCAGAGGGAATATGAATGACGGAGTTGAGTTGCGATAAATGGGTGATGGGATCTGATATTCCCGACAACATGGAAAGAGCGTTAAGTGATAACGGATGTTGGAGGAATATAACAAACGAGACAAGGGTCCTCATGGGAGGCAATTCTCTGTTTTCCCGACCATAGCAGGCTTGCTGAAGAATATCTCCGTACAGTCCATCGAGGGCTGATGTTTGTTCCGGGCTCCATGCGTGATTTGCCAAGAAAGTGAGCCGCTGTTTGTAACCACGTTTGCCATCCCGAATATAACGGGCCGCCGTGGCTGCATAGACGAAAAGTTTCCCAGAGTCCTTAACAATTTGAGATAATTCACTATCGGGAGGCCACCCATCCTCCTTGTCAGGGTCATAGTCCCCCTTGATCTCGGCCAGCGAAGCCTTCATATACATTCGGATGTCGCTCTCCACTACGTTTTTCTCGACCCCGTGAAGCAAGAAAGTCTTGTGGGAACCATTCGAGGAATTGAAAGCAGTAGTAATGGAATCATCAGCTCTGCTGACGAGGAAGAACTTGAGGGGAAGGCCCGAAGCGGAACTGAGAATGACCCGGATGAGCCGCTTAACGAGGTTGGGATTTGTGCATTCGTCGAGAGCATCGATGACGACAACCTTGTAAACCCCGACCCGGCCATTGACGGTGGTCCGCACTGGGTCAACAACGAGTTTTTCGAACTGCTCTTGCATGTCATTCGACTCCGCCGAATCCGGGTCATTCTCCAGGACTTTCCCAAGCTCCGCATTGAATGTAGGTGAATTTTTGGCAAGGCCGTATGCGATACCCGGAATGATGCGGCGCGCGTCCTTGGTTTTCTCTGAGGCTCGAGAGCAAAAGAAACTCGCCCCAAGCATTTGCCGTTTGTTCAAGCGCTCGCACAGCGACTGCGCGATCGTCGACTTTCCAATACCTGCCATTCCTGCAAGCCAATGCACCTTAACACCCTGCTCGTCGGAAGCCTGGGCTTCTAACTCTTCGAGGACGTTGACGCGTGTCCCGGGCATGCATCCTGTGGGATCGCCATAGGCGGAGTGCCGGGTTCTATATGAAGTGCCCTCGGAACGAAGCTTGTCAATCAAACCTGTAATGATGTGAGAATCCCAAGTTGTCGTTCTCACAGAGCAGCCTACCAGATCTCTGTATCAATGGAATATATTAGGCTTGAAGTGCTTCCTCAAGCACGAAACCACTTACTTGTGGCATGTTGATGTATACATGTTGATTTTCGACCATTGTCGGGCGATCGATCACAAAGTCGTGTGCACCCCCGAACACCCCTTGACCGGGTCCTTTGAAAAAAGTGAAGTCAGCATTTCTGACCATGGTATAAAGTATGGAAAGATGGCGCACTTGTGGGCTCATTTGTCCGTTGGGATTGGGATTCAGTGTTGGACACTAGGCAACAGATTGTAAGTAATTCCCAAAGGCTAGCTGATGTGCGTTCAAGCCTACCTTGGGTCGAGACTTGGCCACCGTCTGTCTGTAGGATAAGTGGGTCTCGAGATGTACTATTGATGCGTATGTCTTGAGTTTCGACTATTGTTGGTTGATTTGTCGCAGGGTTGTGTGCATTCTTGAGCGTTGCTTGATTATATCCTCCAGGAAGAATGAGTTCAGCATTTCTAACCAGGGCGCGAGATATGCAGAGCTGTCGTACTTGTAAGTTCATCCGTCCGTTGAGATCGGGACTCAGCGTTGGGTACTAAACGATGGACTATAAGTCATATTCCAAGGCTGACTAGCAAATACTCGAGCCTACCTTCGATAGAGGCTTGGCTGCTACTCGCCTGTAGGATTGATAGTCCCTGAGGTGCGTTCTTACTTGGGCCTTCAGGCATTGATTGCTCCCTGTGTCCTTTGGAGTGTGATGTACGGCCTTGGGGAGACGAAGGAGGACTGAGTGGTTTCCCTTTCATGGCAACAGTTGCTGCTGAGACGGACGTAAAGGAATGGGCGTAAGGCAAGGTTAGGGCGTCAAAAGTGCCTTGCGCCAAACAAGGTGCTTTGAGTTGCCTCATGACATCTGCACCAAGGGCCCGGATTGGCCAACGTTTCATGGAACATTCCGTCCAGCATGTGATGAAAGTTGATGGGCGTCAGAAATGAGGCTGTTCCACTGTTGACTTTAGAGTAGTGCTCGGTGTCGAGTGTCAAAGTTTTCACAAGTCCTCCGCTATTAATGTCACCTTGGCGCCTATTGCCCAATGTGGTTGTCCTTTACGCCTCCGCCGCCATTCTGCTCTTCGACTCCTGCCCCGGGTTCACACTACTAACATGTGCCAGTCTATTCAGCATACCACTACCTCTAAGCACCACAACGCACAAATACTTGAACATCCCACTTGACCCAGCCACACTCATATGAGCACCGCCATTCTCCTCAGCCGTGCCATATTTATCATTACATTATTCCGGCACCCAGCCTCTTCACAGACTCCCACATCCACACCCATGCTATCCCCGCCAGAGGTCACGATCCTTCAGGTTTAGATCTCGCGCTTCCCTTGCTATAGGATGGTTTCCCAGCAATCGTTTCCGATACGGCGTGTTTTGGGATGGTCTTAGAGGGTGTTGGGTGAGGTGTCGGTCAGGCTCGGATGTTGGCTGGGTTGTTCTCTAGCAACGACAGTGCGTAACCGCCTAATTTTATTTTGTTCACAAGTCGTCATGCCATGATTCCGGTGATGTCCACCCTTCAGTTACTCGTTGCCCACAGTCCGCCATGTTCATTCCCGCGTTCGACACTAATTCACATCACACCAAATTATTCCATCGCTCCCATATTGGGTTGTCCTTGGGCGGCGAAAGCTGGTTGCTATCTTCCCAGTATTCTTGTGGCTCGTAGGCCTTCTTCGCACCATGCTTCAAATCTATCTCCAAGCCGCCCATATTCCTTGCGCATCACACTGCATTCGGTTTGCGGAGCATCACCTTCATGTTTTCCTCGCTCTCACGGGAAGAGGCAAATGAATTGTCCGTGTGGCTTGATGGACAGACCAATATCACTCCCTAGGCCTCACCTCTTGCAGGATTCCGACTACGGTCTCCCTCAAGAGACGCCTGCGAACGTGGCACCTTCCCCTTCCCAAGCCCGGCCGGCGACGCCCAACGGGATACACAGTGAGTCAAGGTCAAAGCCAGGGAAAGAAATACCTCGTCTCTCCATTCTTGGTCCCCTTACCCTCCGCCTCCTCGCCAAATCCAAGTCCCACATCACCTTCTCCACGAACACTATCACCCAAATTGTCTCCAAGACCGAAAACCGCGACACCTTCCTCACCTTCACATGCTACTACAACATTTCCACCTTCGGTCTCTTCTTCAGGATCACACGAATCCGCGCTCATATTTGCCCCTTCCAATCGCAAATCCCCTCCCCAACCTCAGGTTCTTCGACATCTATCGATAAACTACCTCAAGCGCCCGCTAAAACGACCCCTTACAACCACACTCCTATCATCCCACATGTTGTCAATGTCAACACTCATATACCTACACACACTCAGTATCAAACCTCTCCTTTAACCTCTTCAACCCTTCTATCGAACCCGACGACCCTACAAGGTCAACCATCACTCATCATTGCTTTATCCTCTCCTTCCTCTCTTTCCTCGCCTCACGACACGTATAGCAGTCGTCCGCGGACACGACTGCTGGAAAATATCACCCTCAACATCAGTTCAACTTTATACTCAGGTCTTCACCCGGCAGCGATCGTTAACAGACTCGTAGGCACAACGAGGAACTTGGGCTGAGGTTTGGCGAAAGTGTAGATCGGAGAACAGTGAGAAAAGTGCTTGGAGCGGCGGGGAGTGCGTTGGGTGGGAATGCATGTGGGTTGGATGTGCAGAAGGAGAGAGGGAAGGACAAGGAGGAAGAGCGAGGGGTTTGGGAAATGGTATCGATTTGGTGAAGGCGAGTGGCAGGGGGTTAGTGCAGCTGGATGTGAGTTTCGTTGCGGGTGGACCTGGGTCTGATGAGGTGCGTGTTGGATTCTTAATGTTTATTTTTTTTGCTTACCGGGTACTTGATTCGGGTGTTGCATAAGATGATAAACTCAACAATGCCTCGCTACCCATACCTTCGTGTCCTCCGACTCTCACACGCCCAGAACACCACGCAGTCATCGTCGAGCCTACTTGCAACATCTCCACCACTAGTAACGACGCCCGGTGCCTCGCCGATGAACTCGCCTCTGCCGCTCACACTTACGCCTAGTGTCTTCACGGGCATCAAAGCCTCAACTAAAACCAAGGATGGCGATTCGGTTAAAAAGGCGTTGTCGCCGCCGGAACAAGTGTACATACGCCAGTGGACGAAGCATTGTCCAGACTTGGAACGTGTCATGTTTTTGTCTGGGGCCGAGTAACGAAAGTGATTTTCACAATTACTACACACGTAACCGTGAGTAATTCTTGTAATGAAGATCGAATACTCGGTTATTTGGTTGTTAAAGTAATCTCTTCCTTTCCCTTTGGTCATACCTTTGTCTCCTCCCTTCCTTGACTTTGTGAGACTTTCGCTCCTTACTCTCTTTTTTCTCTCGTCGCTTTTTCTCCTGTGAATTTGGCACCTTTGGTAATTGGAAACTCTCCTGTCTCATTCGCGTCATCCATGTGGACCTAATATTCTCGCAATTCATTTTCACGACACTGATATACTTATACTTAATGAACTTGGTTCTTTGGATAACTCGCTTTTTGCTTGGTTTGTTATTTAATTACTGATTAGTGCCGACCATAATTGAATAAATATTGCTCGACAGGTTGCCTTTAACGTCAGGACGGGTAGCCTAGATGCCAGTACATGGCGAGACTCCAAAACAACATGAGCCGATGCAGCACAGGTGGAGATGAATGTCCACGTTGACGATCCGAAACAAATCATCACGCATTTCGTTGACTGGCATAGCTAAATTCGGCGCTGTTCATCTGCCAATTTGGGGTCGGGTCCACTTTAAAATCTATTCGAGCCAGACTTTAAGCTTTAAGAACGCCAAGCCAAGACGCAACGAATCAAGTATTTCTACCTACAAGACTCATTCTTCGGATCTCTGCAATCCCTGCACTACTTTCTGTATAGTTGGTCGATCAGCTGCAGTGGTCCTCCAACATTCTTGTAGAATGGGCCAGATGACATTCTCCCCGCAGATCGGTGGGAGTGGGCGTGCGGGCCTGACTCCCTTTATAATGCTATCAATGATAGATTCAGGTTTGAGGCCAGAATACGGCTTTTCACCTGCCCAGATCTGCACTCCAGCGTCACAGTAAGCATAATGACCAGAGGGGGCCAAAGAAAACGGACTTCAAAAGCAGAGAGCCCAAATGCATAAATGTCAATGGCTTTTGTGTGGTTAACTTCCCCAACCCAGAGTTCCGGGGCCTGGTATCGAGGGTCACCAATAAACTGTCTTACGACAAAACCCTGATAGGCAAGATTCCGGGAGTTGCTGAAGCCACAGAGAAGTGGGTTCCCTGAATCGTCGATAAGGATGCTGTCCTGTCATCAGGGTAATTGAATATTTAGATGCGAGAAATTAGAAGTCAAGCACACGCACTGGGTTGAGATAACCATGGACTATGTCGTTTTGATGGAGATACTCAAGACCCCGTGCTATACCTTTTATCTGTGCATTGCAACCGCCGAGTTTGCAGGTCATCAAGCATCCAACTCAATGAATAATGTTAGGAAGCTCACCAGAAACATTCTATCCTTTCCTGGACTGTGGTGAAGGTACTTATTTATTGTGCCATTGCTACAATAAGGCGAAATGAGAGCTGGAAGCCCAAGGTCACCAAACTCCCGAGCAAGGCCAAGGAATTTGAGGACGTTGCCATGGTTCAGACTACTCCATATCCATATCTCGCGGTTGTAGTGCTTCCAGGGGAGTCAGTCGATGAGAGACAGTGGATATTTGAAGCCACAAACCAACCCGTCGAATATCCTCCCGCCTCTGCTCACTCTCACCGCGATACAGCCGCATGACTTTGATAGCAACCTTCACCAAGGACATTATTCCTGACGATCTACTCTGATAAGCAGCACACCTACTTTCACTGGTGGGTTAATGCCCTCTCTGAGTAACCCAATCCTGATACTAGCGAATGCCCCGTAATGGGCGGGAGGTTGTGTATCCGGTCTGCCAAGCGTTATAAATGCAGACAGGTCCTACAATGTCGCAGAATATACTCTTTAGACCACGATGCGACGAGATGTGAGTGAAATGACGATACTCTGTAGGGAGTTGCCTGCAGGTCTCTCAGAGGTGGAGGATCGTCTTCAGGAATGGAGGTGGTAACCATGGTTTGAATTTGATATATTGACAGTGTGCCGGAACGTAGTGATTGATGTCCATTTTTAAAACGTGGGTCCCTGTCATGAGGTGAATTTGGGTGAAAGGTCCGCGGATCCGAGACGCCGATTTCGAACAAGCAAAAGGCAACACTTCTATTAAATCTATCCCCTCACCACCTCAAGTATGTGGCCAGGATGAGTCATCAGTGGGGAGGATGGGACATACTGGGCCACCGAGCTCAGAACCAATGCCCACAAAGGCTCTTGGCACCTTGGCCTTTGATGCTGGTCAAAGTGGAATAAGTGTGCAGCCGGACGGACGAAGCTTGGCCTGGGCAGTCCATCAGGGTACGTGGCAACTCACCCGAACAACATTCAAATTCACTAAAACCGACTCAAGCCGGACTTCAAGAACTCCGAATTTATTGATCTTGAACAAAAGACATAAGGATTCCGTGACTGTCATCCACAAGATTCATTCTTAGTATTCCTTCAATTTCTCTACTGTTTGCTGCATAGTCAGCCGATTGTCTGCACAGGTTGTCCAACACTCTTGTAGAATGGGCCAGATGACATCCTCCCCATGGACTGGTGGGATAGGGAGCTTAGGCCTCATTTCCTCCGTGAGGACCCCAAAAACAACACTATGGTCTAAAAGGCCAGAATATGGTTCTTCACCTGACCAGATCTGCATTAGGTTATGATGAGGACAATGATCAGTGAGGCAAAATAAGACAAACGCGAAAAGAAGTGAGTGCAAATACATAGGCATCAGTGGCTTTTGTTGGTTGAGTTTCCCGGCTCAAGAGTTCTGGAGCCTGATAACGAGCTGCACCAGCAACCCTTTTTGCAATGAAACCACCATGAATGAGGTTAATAGACTCGCCAAAGTCACAGACAAGAGGATTCCCAGAATCGTCGATGATGATATCATTCTATTGTCAAGAAATCGTGAGCATCTAGATGTGATTATCTAGAAGCCAATCATACACACTGGCTTGAGATCCCCATGAACTACGTCGTTTTGGTGAAGGTACTCAAGACCTTTGGCTACGCCTTTTATCTGTTCATTATGGCCGCCAGTTTCTCAGATTATCAGCCATCGGACTCAATGAAGAACACAAGAACGTTCACCAGAAATATTTTATCCTTTCCGGGATTCTTGCCAAGGTATTCAGTGATTGTGCCATTACTACAATAGGGGGAAATGAGAGCGGGAAGACCAGCACGCCCAAACGTCCAGGCAAGGCCAAGGAATTTGAGGATGTTGGGGTGGTTCAGGCCACTCCATGTCCATACTTCGCGGTTCAATTGCTTTCCGAAACAATCAGATGACAAGAGACAATCTGGATTGTTGAAATCATGACTAACCCGTCGGACGGTTTCTATGTCTTTCCCCTCCTTGCTTATACTAGTTGTACTAACTTGCAGGACTTTGAAAGCGACCTCCACCGATGGTATCATTTTATGGTAATTTACCTTGATAAGCAGCGCACCTACTTTCATTGGTGGGTTGATACCCTTTTTGAGCCACCCAATCCAAACATCAGCGAACGAACCAGGACGGGAAGAGTTCTGCTCATCGCGGATGATAACGGAGGAGAGGTCCTACAGTGATCCAGAATAAACTTTTCAGATCGAAAGGCAGCGAGGTGTCAGTGAAATGATCGTACTATGTAGGGAGTAGCTTCCAGGTCTTCCGGAGGTGGAAAATTATCATGAAAAACGTAAGTCATGGTCATGGCCCGAGCTTGGTATGTTGACGGCGCGCTGGAATGTATTGATTCCCAGCAGGATGTCCACTAGCAAAGCATGGGTTCCCGCGACGAGGGGAAGCGCTTGCGGGATTTGAATTTGAGGCATCGAAGAAGCTCAGCTGAAAGCAGTGCATCGATGTCGAGTGTTGCCTGGTGATCACAAATCTGA
Source organism: Podaxis mareebaensis (assembly GCA_018524725.1). NCBI lineage: Eukaryota > Fungi > Basidiomycota > Agaricomycetes > Agaricales > Agaricaceae > Podaxis > Podaxis mareebaensis. The sequence goes on along the minus strand of JAEUWP010000388.1, from coordinate 58,392 downwards.
TAAGATAGGCATCTATAATGTTGGTCCGCTTGGATCAGACCGACGATAATTTCGGTATTGTGTAACTTGAGCACTTGAATTTGAGCCGCGGACCGGGATATAGATGAGAGCACAACAACTGCTGGATCTGCGATTGATTTGCGTTAGAAAGTCGCTAAGGAGTCTCTAGGTGAAGTGGATAATCCGGCATTGAGCACTGCCATCCCAGTTACAGATTAATCAGATATCTTGAACCCCTTCTTCGCCATCATTTCGTAACAAAATGCTCCCAACTATCCCATTGCCCCAATTGGCCATCTTTTGGCAGTGCGCAAAAACTGACGAACTACTATCTCTTCGGGAATCGCAGCCGCTGTAGGTGGCTGAGATAATTTATTGGGCCGAAGGACAGACACGGGCCTATGTACCAAGGCTCAAAATTGGCACGTGCAAAGGGAGTCTTCGCACTTAGGTCACTGGGTTGGGCACAGAGAGGAGTGGATCAGGTTCAGCGTTTAGTAGTACTGGAACCTCGGATGCTTCATGTCCGCCGTTAAGGTTGAAGTAGCTCCGGGCACGTGAGATCAGGCGTGGAATGGTACAATACATCCTGTGCAGCTTCATTAAATACGACGAAAAGACAGTTCATGTCAGACATAAAAAATATAGAAGTAAGAAGCGAATTCTCTCAGTTCGTTAACAATACTCTCTTGGTCCTCAGTGCGTGTGACCCAATCCAGCTTTGGAGGAGATCCTACAAGAATAATTAGAAGGAGGGTGATGCGACAGGTGTTGGTGAAAGCTTACTTCGCGGGAGCGTATGGTAAAACCAGTGGTGAGCGTAAGGTTTAAGGTCACGTTTGACGGTTGCCTCATCAAGGAAAAAGTCAGTGGAACGTCGCGAATCCTTTAGAAAATCCCCAAGTGATGCATGGTAGAACCGCACAGGTTCTACATTGGCGTTAGATGATTCCGGAATGTGAAGGACTGAGTGTAATCTGTCAAGCGAGCGGTAGAAAGACCCTCGATCGAGACGGAGGAAGTTTGCTTGCGTAAGTGCAGAGAACCGGTGACTGTGTATGAAGATAGAGAAACCCAGGATGCGCATTGCGATTGGGAGGACATCAATGGGAACGTCGGAGAAGACACGATGGTAGAGGCGATCAAGTGCTTGGAATGGGTTAGTCGATCCGGGTGCACCAGCGGGATCCCGAAGGAACTCAATGCATGCTTGCAGTTGCCCTTCTGGATTCCTGCGGTTTTTGTCACCCACAAAATTCAATATCGCGGAAGCGAGCCCGAAGTGGCCAGAGGCCGTATCAGCAAGTTCCTGCAGGTATTTTAGGGGTGGCCACGTGCAGGCAAGACGGTCGCGATATTTCCGACGAATGGCCTCAAACCCATCACAGAGGAAGTGATACACCTCGTCCTGGGCTTTGCTATCATCGACAGACAGCTCCTCGCGGATACATGTAATGGGGAAATCTGGGTCTGAAAGCAAGGATTTGAGGTGCCATTCGGGCCGGCTGCAAACCATCCAAAGGATAGGGAAGTTTTTCGCCGAGCAAGCATTGTCACCGATGAGCTGGATGAACTCGCACTGTGCTTCTTCGTCGTAACACTCGTCCAATCCATCGAGGATAATTAACAAAGGTTGCAGAAGTCTAAATGGTTGGGTCGTCGCAAGATACTGGAGTGGCCGGGTAATCAGTTCCCTGAACTGAGTGTTAAGGTCCTTCTCGAGGATCCTCGAATCCTCAGCAAACTGCTGATTAATGATGGATTTGTAGTGGGCATCCCGACAGGCAAGCTGATAGGCAATCGTGGGGATTACGCGATATGGGTCATCCCGTTGATTGAGCCTGGAGAAGAAGAATGCAGTACCGAGACGTCTGGCCTCGTTACAGCCCTCGGCGACTGTCTGTGCCACTGCGGACTTTCCGACACCAGGAGGCCCGAGAACCCAGACCATTCTGCAATTACGGTGGGGGTTGGATAGCCAGGACATGATACGGTTTCGCAGGCTTCGGCGTGTGTCACGGTGGCATTTGGGAGGAGGGTACCGAGCTGAAGAGTCGAACTCGCTGCCAGGGATCCTCTTTGTGTCAAGGAGTCGGATCACTGAGGTGCCTGATCAACGATTATCGAGAGGGTTAGTGGTAAGCTTACCTGTGCTGCCAGAGTCCATCATCTGCTGCGTCATAGTGAGACTTTGGATTGAGAAGTGATTAGCACCGTAGAATGCCCCATGGCTAGAGGAAAAAGGTGGAAGCGAAGGCGTGGTTCCGGGGGTAGGCGCTTGGCGTTCGAAGGAGTGAGCAGTCTCTGTGTCGAGTAGGGTGGCAGACACGCCTAATCAGCGATTATCGAGAGGGCTAACGCAAGCCTACCTGAGCCGCTTGAGTTTGCCATAGCAAGGTTCGGGATAGAGGAGTCATGAAGATCACGAGATGGACTTGAGGTGGTGGGAATAGCTTGAGGTTGTAGTGCCAGGGCGCTGTTCGTGCGCAATTCGTGCAGAGGTGGAGGCAGGGCCTGGGAATTGGGAGCTTCTTGTTCAAGAGGTTGAACAGTCTTCGTCGAGGAGTCAAGTCACTGACACACCTGATGGGCGATTATCGAGAGGGCGATTCGCCAGTGAATCCGCGCTGCCAACGCTCCTCGTTTGTAATGTTTCAACCGAGGGGTGAGAAGCACCGTGGAATGGGGCGGGAGCAGAAGGAACGCCTTGAGATTCTCTCGTCAAAGGGGTTTTCGTATGCGATTCATGTCTAGGTGTCGGCGTGGCGTCAGGGTTGGGTGCTGGCTGTTCAGGGGAGCAGGCAGCGGGTATAGTTTGAATTGGATCAGGGACGAACGGTTCTCGACTCTGTTTTTCCGATGAGGCTTTGCGCTTCTTGCTTTTGAATACGTTAGATTTGAAAGTTTCGAGGAATGGCATGTCGAGATGGTAAATGTTGTCACCAGTGGGAGAGAGAAGCTAAGGAGCCTGATTGGTCAACCGGTCATCGACCATCAGATAAACGCTCGCCCTCCAAACATAGTGTAACGTGCCTCATGTTCCCAGATTTATGCCTCGCTCCAGGTTGACCAGAACCCATACATCTCATACATATCAGGAATAGCTCCTGTCCGTTCTTGCTTCGCAAGACACGAAATGAAACCGGTGTGATGTCCCTAAAGCCCGGGGAAAGGTCCGCGGGGCCGGTTTGAAATGAGCCAAGTCAGGTTGAGGCCGATATGACTGATTGAGTTGACTGCGTTGAGGCTCTCGACCAATTTCCCCTTTGTCTTATTCCGTTGAGGTCGACCGAGTCCCTCGATGCATCGGATAATCGCCGCGGCCTTTGATGTGCTCTATTAATATACTCTCAACAGCGTCATCTGACTTGTACTCGCGTACACCTGTATACGAGCTTCTCCCATCGACGTCGACATTTGCTTGCCGACTTAAATCTTCGCCTACGTATAGCATAAACCGGCACGGATCAACCCCATGAACTTGCTCGCACTATGTCATATCCACACATAACATCATTTTACTTGGAGAGGCTGCATGGCTACCCTCACTAGGCCGCGCTGCTGGAGGATTGGCGTTTGCTTTGAGCTACGATCAGAGCTTAGTCAATGGGTTATGGGGATTAGAACTCTTTGTGTCTTGGAATGCATACGTCTATATGCAGCAGACATCCATTTTCACAACACGGGGCTGCCATGACAGCCATACAGTAGAAGCGCTCGTGGGTTTGAGATATCCCATGGGAGTGCAGTAGAGGCGGCACTGAATTGATATCAGCCAACGCACGGTGATGACAGGACTGATAGGGTGTGAAGTCTATCTAAGTCCGTCTGATGGATAGCATTACATAAGCAGACTTCCCTAAGGTGCCGCCACAGGGACCCTCGGCCCTAACCAAAGGTCGACCTGTCATCTTATCGTGAGTGAGAGTCTGCCCCCCAAACTTGTACTAATTTCTTGGGCGCAGATGATGATGGCCATAAGAATGTTGGTGACGTTTCCTAGCACTTGAAGGACTCCGATCGCGGGATAGTGTTGGACGTACTCTGCATTCAATACAAAGAATCCTACCCCCGAGGCTCTACGCCTCTCAGAGGATCATTGGATGATGGGTGAACTGAATATCAAGTAAAGTCTATGGAGTCGGATGGATTGTAATCTGAGACCGTGAGGCCAAGCGCCTCATTGTGAAGATAGCTGTGCTTGGCTACAGCTTTGTCGCTCTTGGAATGATGGAGAACCCCGAAGTCCTGGTATTAATTTGGAATACTCAAGTGCCATAAACGCCCGACATGGGAACAGCCTGTCCATATACAAGCTCCCCTTCCCGACAATCAGGTGCAGGCGCTAGGAGTCCGAGCTCCCTGATAAGCATAAAGCTATGTCACTGACTATTTGATACTGATCTGTGAATGGCCAGGTCAAGTTATGGCGTTGCCTGAGGTGATCTTCCCATTGCCTTTTGACGGGGTTGGCTTGAGAAGATATGGATGGTTCGGCTTCGAATTCTCACCAAGTTTGTTTTAAGCCCAAAATAAGTATCCCAGTCCCGTCAGACATCGAGCTACTCATCAGTTCGTAAAATGATAATCAAAGTCTGTAACGTGCTCTAGGACTTAAAAGACCAGTTTTCAATCCGGTTGTGATGTTTCGACAGACCTGCACCTTCCTTCAACCTGGGGTCAAACCATGGAAGACACACCCTTGTACAAAGAAATCTCCGTTGTCTTCGCAGGCTCTTTTGCGTTTGGTGTATACTTTGCCACTCTTCTGTCTTGCTTCAGGTGGCTACTGTTCGCAGATGAGGGTTGGAAGCGCAGAAAAACGATCAGCTGGCCACTTGTAGTTGTGACGTTCCTCATATTCTGCATCGGCGTGGCACACTGTTCCTGGCACCTTCACTGGACTATGGTTCAAGCTTGGGTCGCAGTCAATGATCCGCTTGGGACGCCATTCGTTCAGCCAGATTTTGCCAATATCGTTGCTGTGAGTTCCATGAGTTGGATGTTGGCCTCGAACCAAAGCTGACCCTTTTGACAGTGCACATTTCAGAACACTAATATTCTTTTGGCTGACATAGTCCTGGTAAAGAGTCCGTTTGTTTCTAATGAAGTTCTGAATATTCAAGTCCTTTCTTAGATTTACAGGTGCTGGGTTGTCCATGGACGGCGAAAGCTGGTTGCCATATTCCCAGTATTCTTGTGGCTCGTAGGCCTTCTTTGCACCATACTCCAAATCTATCTTCAAGCCGCACATATGAAGAATCCCAAGATGGGCCCATATACTTGGGCCTCAGTAAACATGACAATCGGCCCCGGAATCGTATTGTTGCCCTTCTGGATATCAACTGTTCTCTTGAACGCCTATGCTTCGGGTAAGATCCCTGCGTTCCAAAATCTACGAACAAGAAGACAAGTGTTTCCGACAACAGGTGCTTTGATTCTACGTATTTTCCAAGTCGCTCGGCAGTGCAAATCCACAGCATCAACAACGCATCTCTACTTCTTCATCCGCATTGTCGCTGAGTCTGGCCTGCTTTGTCTTTCAATTTCGCTTGCACATTTGCTCGTTTGGTTCGGGACAAGTAGCTTCGCCGTTGACGTTATCGCTGCTTTGGTACGTCATCAGCTGCACTCACTGTTTTGAAAGAAAGAGCTCATGATGGTTCACCCAAGAACGGACCAACTGTAGGAATTGCGTTTAACTGGTTCATAATTCGTATTGCTACGAACAGGGCGGAAGCAGCAGAAACATCAATCCAGGAGAAAATCTCCACGGTTAGGTTCCATAAACCTCCTATCATGCGACGCGAGGGAATTGAGGACACGAACGGACTCGTGTCGACGGGAGCTGCGTTTGAGATCTTCATGTGTGTATCTGGATTCTGCATATGTCTGAAAGGCGTGACCACTTCTATTGACAACCTTCTTTCAGCACGTCAGGTACGGGGCCTGGTGGAGGTGCGAAGGAGGAGACGGATTCGGGGGGAGATTCAAGGGAAGAGACGGATGCCAGTGTTACAATTGATGTTAAAGCCTGTGAGGGTGTCGCAGTGTGAGGAAAACAGGAAATATGGTTCTGTTCGTTTGAGTCGTCGTTCTCATAGAGACGTCAGTGAGGGCTCATCCCGAAGGCTTAACTGGATAACACCAAACAGTTTCCTAGAGGGATAAGCGACGAGGGGGAGGGAATCCTCAGCTCTTGGCCCTGAGATGCGAGCTATCAGCCAAACCCAAGCATAAGGAGCAATTATATTGCCCAAGTTACCATTACTGTGTGTTACAGTATCATGGAAGAGGACGCCCACGAATGGATGACGTCACCCGCATACACCCCTAACAATTATGTCTGGCGTTCTCAGCCTCAACCTTCATCATCTCCGTTGTGGCTATGCGATATCTCACGGCGCGCCTTGCACAACAGGTGAGTAGTATGCTAGCTATTGGTACGAAGCTATGCGGTAACACACTTCGATACGCTAGATAGACGAGGAGCTCATGAACGCTTCGGGCGCCTTCAGCATTGATCAGGTGAACAAATTGAATCATCGATATAATGTCTGTTGAATACATGTAGCTTACCGTGGTTTTGGGTTTCCCGCGCGCGATGCCAGCTGATGGAGCTTGCTGGATTGGCCTGCGCCCAGACGCTTGCAACTGTCTACAGCAGAGAAAAATACCCCCGTGTTCTTGTTTGCTGTGGTCCAGGAAATCAAGGTACGTATCGGGCGGAATATCTGTTCTTCAGGATCTCTCTGATTACGTTGTTGTACGACCTTAGGAGGCGACGGTTTGGTTGCTGCTAGACATCTTGGTGCGGGTCACTTATAGTGAATCACGAGAATGCTCTGATGATTGCTTTAAGGCATGTTTGGTTACAAACCCACTGTCTATCTACCCAAGGTACGGTCTGCTATGTGCCTAAACCTTAGCGCTTGTTCACCCAAAATGCATATAGCCAGGGTCAAAGGAAATATACAAAGCAAGCATCTCCCTCCCCGCTTCAACCCGCATCAATCCTCATGCATCTATGATAGCGCCTAGAAACCCAATGCCAAAATATGGAAATTCCCATCCTTACCCCTTCTCCTCCAACGGACCTGGAGCCTCTGAAGAAGGTTTTACCCCAATCCGACGTCATTCTTGACGCCATCTTCGGTTTTTCATTCCAACCGCCCGTCCGATCGCCTTTTGACGCCGTGCTGCCGCTACTTACGCAATCCAAACTCCCCATCGTGTCGGTTGATATTCCAAGTGGTTGGAACGTGGAGAAGGGCAACAACCTCGGAATTGGCCTGGAGCCAGACGTGTTAATCAGTTTGACTGCTCCTAAATTAGGCGTCAAAGGGTTCAAGGGTAGACACTTTCTTGGGGGAAGGTTTGTGACTAAGTGCGTGCTTCCATCATTTCCTTCTGTTTCGAGCCCGAGCTTGATAAATGTGCGTCCTAGGAAAATGGAAGAAAAGTTTGAATTAAACCTGCCACCTTATCCCGGATTCTCCCAAATCGTTGAGCTGCCGTCGGAAGACCAGTCGCAGAAATTTTAAGATCCCGCGCTCCCCTCTGTACATGTATTCTACGCGATCGATTGACTCTGTGATATCTATCTATGTAGTCGTCAGGCAATGCTAGAGTGGCTTTGAGGAAGAACCCTAACCCTGAGTTGTGGTTATGTACCCCACGATGACGGCGATTATGAGTGAGCTCTTGTTACACCATTTCACTACTACTTAGGCACTATTGCCTGTCCTCATTTGCATCCGATTGTTGCCCGTTTATATCCGTCTGCGTAAAGGCAAGACTCCGGACCGGTATTGTTCATAACCTTGATCAACACCCTGTATTCCAGTCAGCCGGCAATTCCGTACGTCTTCCGAAAGTGCCATGTGAGATAAAAGGCGTTTACAGCTGTAGGCAACAGATTTCTTAAGCTCCCAGTACACATCGCTGCCCGTTGCTCATCATATCCAGCACCCCACGCGCTCTATTCTGAAGATGACCGCTAAAGAAGTGCCCGACCGCTCAATCCGCATATGTGCGGATAGGGGGGGCACGTTTTGTGATGTCCATGCGTGCGTCTATCTCGTCTATCTCGTTTTCGTTTGCTGGGCCTCATAGGATCGGGGGCGCTTATCTTCTCTCTTGATATTTCGGCGCTTGTAGGTCCTACCCCGATCCAGAGAATCCAGGCGAGCGAAAGGACCTTATCGTTAAACTGTGTAAGTTAATAATCTGGTCGGCTTCGCAGCGCATCGGGTGGTTTATTGAGACTGATGACCCACCGATGACTTAGTATCCCAGGACACCGCGAATTATCAAGATGCGCCAACCGAAGGTATCCGGCGGGTTTTGGAGATCGTGACGGGGGAGAAGATACCCAGAGGGAGCATCCTCAAGACTGATAAGATTGGTACGTTCACCGGGTCTTAACTTATGACCTTTGGACTGACGGTGGTTTGTCTATTTATCCCTATCCACGCACAAACTCCTGGGCGCCAAAATGTCATTCATTGCGCAACCTCCATCAACTGTATTATTCTTTTGGGCATAACACAGACTACATCCGGCTCTCAACAACAGTAGCTACAAATGCCCTACTCGAACGCAAAGGCCACAAACACGCGCTCCTCATAACGAAAGGGTTTAAAGATCTCTTGCTCATAGGGAACCAATCCCGCCCTAAGATCTTTGACTTGAACATCCGGCGTCCTTCACCGCTTTACTCTAAGGTCGTCGAAGTCGATGAACGCGTAACGCTCGTTGGGTACACTTCTGACCCCAAAGCGGAAGAACACGCGGTACAATTCGATGAGGACGGGAAAGTTGTAAGAGGGTATAGAGGTAAGGGGTGGGATGGTGTCGGTGACGCTGAGGGGCCGGGAGAGATTGTTAGGGGTATTAGTGGGGAAGCTGTAAGGATTTTGAAGAAACCCGGTATGTTGACCCTCTTTTATCCGATATCCAGCATTTGATATTCATAGCGGTCGACATGTAGACTCCGAAGCGGTAGAGAAAGACTTGAGGCAATTGTATGCGGAGGGTTACCGTTCCCTCGCAATTGTTCTCGTGCACAGTTACACTTACCCCCACCATGAAACTCTCATCGGCTCCCTCGCACGTTCCATTGGATTTACACAAGTATCAGAATCGTCGCAGCTGTTACCTATGATCAAAATGGTGCCTCGGGGCGTATCATCCACAGCCGACGCGTACCTCACACCGATTCTCAGAGAATATTTGGATGGATTCTTCAGTGGGTTTGATGAGAAGCTGCGGGACGGGAGGGTGCGTAGCCCCAGGGTGGAGTTCATGGGCAGTGATGGTGGGCTTGTGGATCTGGATAGGTTTTCGGGGTTGAAGAGTATTTTGAGTGGACCTGCGGGTGGCGTGGTTGGGTATGCCTTGACAAGTTGGGATGAGAAGGAGAAGAAGCCAATCATTGGGTACGTCTACCACCACATTCGCATGCAATTCCGGATACTGAGGTGGACTAGGTTGGATGTGGGTGGCACGTCGACCGACGTGTCGCGGTTTGATGGGCGATACGAGGTCGTTTATGAAACGACGACGGCGGGTGTGACAATCCAGTCACCGCAACTTGACATTAATACCGTCGCTGCTGGTGGTGGGTCGTGCCTGACCTTCCGCAATGGGCTGTTCCTCGCTGGTCCTGAGAGTGCGGGTGCGCAGCCTGGGCCGGCGTGTTACCGGTAAGTCCTCTTCCTCTCCTACCATCACTGTATGCTATACTATGTCAGTATATTGACAATATTTTGCGTTATGTGTTACAGGAAAGGAGGCCCTCTGGCGGTGACTGACGCGAACTTGATGCTCGGCCGTCTTATACCAGACTACTTCCCCAAGATTTTTGGCAAGTCGGAGAAGGAGCCATTGGACGTAGATGCATCGAGGGTATTGTTTGAGAAGGTCGCGGAGGAAATTAATGCGAGCCACGAGAAGAAGTTAAGTTTGGATGAGATTGTGTATGGGTAAGTCCGTCTCTCAGGAAACGTTGAATCTTCCGCACGGTTGTGATATTAAGCATTAACCGACAATTTTTGCTTCTGTGTTGTAGATTCATCAAGGTCGCAAATGAGACCATGTGTAGGCCAATACGGGCGTTAACGGAGGCGAGGGGACATGCGACATCCAAACATATGTACTTACTTCCTCGTCCCTATCATCTTGTGCCGCCCTGAATGATGTCTTCCAGACTGGCGAGTTTTGGTGGTGCGGGGGGCCAGCATGCTTGCGAAATTGCGAGTCTGTTGGGTATCAAGACGATCTTGATCCACAGATATAGTTCCATCTTATCCGCTTATGGGCTCGCGCTTGCCGATCGGTGCGTTCCTCTAACTTTTACCCTTGAGACCGTGAAGCTGACGCTGGCTTGATTTCACAGTGCATACGAAGTCCAAGAACCTTCCTCAACGTTCTATACACCACAAAACCGGCCGGGTCTGCTAGCGAGATTGGATAAGATGACCAACGATGTCCGGGCAGAGCTTCAACGACAGGGTTTTGAGGACAAGAGGATCCGTATTGAAAGAATGTTGAATATGAGGTTCGAGGGTGCGCATTCACCATTTCCTGATCCCGAAATTCAGATTCAACGAGCGTTCTAGGCACGGACACGGCGCTCATGGTGGTGCCCACTGAAAAAGATGGGGACGGAAACGAGGATTTCGAAGCCGCGTTTAACAGGGTGTACAAAGCCGAGTTTGGGTTCTTGTTGGAAACGAAGAGTATCATCGTCGACGATATCAAGGTGCGTCCTTCCTATACCTCAATACGATCCTTTGCTCACCTAGTTCCTCACTCCTCCAGGTGCGCGGAATAGGCAAAACCTTCGATAGCCTTGGCAAATCTGTTTACGCCGAAGTTGCCGAGCTGCAATCGAACAACCAGATCAACCGCATCCCACCCACCCAAGCCGACTCACGCCACAGCGTGTACTTCGACAAGATTGGCAGAGTGGACGATACACCGGTGTTTCTGTTGGATCGGTTGAATGTGGGGGATGAGGTTGTGGGTCCTGCGATCGTGATCGACGATACACAGACGATTGTGCTAGTGCCTGAGTCGAGGGCGGTGCTGACGAGGAAACATTTGTATATCACGTTGGAGTGAGGTCGTAAAATTCGGGTATGCTTAATCGGATTCATCGAGTAGTTTAGTCCCAAGGGCGAGGATGATTCCAGAAAATCCAATCGCTCCAACACCACGATTTTTATGTCTAATCTTTCCTCAGAGGCTCGACTCGTCCTTCCAACAACCCTTGAAGAGCCTCCAATGGAATTCTGTTCCGAGAGGAGCTGTTGAAGTTAACCAGGTGTTTCATTAAACTGGAATCAAGAACAGAGATCCGGAATGATGCTGACAGCGTCCAAGTTTGCGAATCCGTTGACGGGAACACCCAAAGCTGAAGCGAGGTCATTCCGTCCTACTCGCAAGACGTGGACATAAGGGAAAAACCACCAGTCCCTCCGAGGGCCCCCGCGCTCTGGAGGGGCTCTGCAAAACAGCAGCACAAGATATCCGGTGTCAAAGTAGTGACTTAGCAATGAACTTTATCCATTAGTGCTGTACCATCCCCATTTGAAGCAAGGTTAACTGGATGTCACACCCCACCATCTGCACATAGTGATACAGATTGACGTTTCGCTGCTCGCATAGCAAGCGGTTCCTTGATGGCGGTAAGCACCGGCATACAGTAGCGCAGATAAACCAGTAGCTTCTCAGAGATGTCTTCCTACGCGATTGGGAGCAGGCGGGCATTTAAGATGGCAAGTTTATATTGATTCCGTTACGAGTTTTAGATCGATAGCTATTGTCAATAGAGTCAAATCTACCTATGGTCTGTGTAGATGTGTACGTCGATGTTTCCCAGGGTGATAATCAAGGTCTTGAGTGGCTCTGACAGCAGTGCATTTCCTTGGACGCCTATGGGCGCCCACATGTCAGGAAAGCGCAGGTGTTGTCCCCGGGATAAGCAGTCCCGGAGAAGCTCTGCGATGTATAGAGTAAGTCGAGTTGTTTTTGGGCGGAAAAGAAAACAAGGATCAAAGATTCGCACTTGGCCATCTCTACCCACCGGCAATCGAGATGAGACGATATCGCTGTTGGCGTAGACTTCGTGATCTCTGACCCGGTCCTATGACGCTGCGGTGCAAAACCCACATCGTAATGATGGGACAAAGGCTGACACCGTCCTTATACACATACACAGCACCCGGTGTCGTGATACGGCGACGCACACGTTGGGTGTGTCCACCGTCCACCTATTTCCACCTTGGCATGGATTATGGGCCGTTCTCGACATGCTTTTCTTGATACGTACTTCACCCCAATTCTCAGAGAATGATTAGGCAGATTCTTGAGCGGGGTTTGTGAGAAGCTGTGAGATAGGAGGGCATATATACGGAGGTTGCAATCTCGGGGCGCTCACGGAATGTAGTGGATACGGATAAGTTTTCCTGCACTTTTTACAGTGGAAAACGGCGGGTTCTTATCCCAAGCTGATTATATAAATTGGTCCCTCTCAGCTTTTTCACCAGCTCCAGAGGTTCTTTCAACTTCATATCCTATTTCTCAAACTTATGGAATCTGTCGTAACAAGTCTCCGTAACTCAAGGCATTGGAAAACATTCGTTCCTGATCCAACTCCGGTTCCTATGAAATCATAGACACTGACGCTTGTTGAAGCATGAGCCCCTTTGAATCCCCGAATACGCAGAGTTTCGGAAGAGCATGGCACGATGTGTCGGCATCTTATACTATTATAGTCTGTTTATTATGCGTTTCAGGAGTAAGGTGAACGGACGGGAACATCGCAGTGCCCACAATACATTGGCTCGGGTCGTAAGGAGAAATAGTAGGACTTATAATGTACCTAATCTACCAATAATAATAGGACATATAACATATAGATACGAAGGACCATACGGCTGATCCCATCTATGCAAAGCTCGTGCCCCCAAAGCAGAGGGAAGAACATGTGCATTATGAAGCCCACGAAAGCCTGAAGGTTACACTACCTCGCATGGATCACCTTCAAAACCCCCCATTTGACTTGGTCAAATGTAGCGTCATCACTCGCCTTACATTCGAGTTCAATCTGTGCTGGTACTTGTGGGAACTGTGTAACAAAGATCTCACCGGCAGAGCCTGGATTTGAGTATATCTGGGTGTCAATAGCGCCCAAGGTGGTGGCCTCTGAACCCACATCGCGGTCTGGACCTTGTGTGCCTAGCGTTCCCAGTTCTTCTATTCCCGTCTCTCCCTGTGCTGTATTCTCATAATAGAACCTTTGATTGAGCAAGACCATAAAACAATTGCTATATCTGTAGTAAAGTGAGCAAGCGCATCAGCCTCGAAGCATCTGACGGAGTACAAACAATTTCCCAAGAATGTAACCACTGCGTACAGTAGTCAACAGGAGACTCATGGAGCGAACTGGGAGCAGCTTACCCAGTCAAGTGAAGATTAGTGAACTGTGGTCCTGTTAGTCCCGGGTGCTAAGAACAATAGATCATACTCACGGGAGGTCCAGTTGGTTTGATCACAAACATGATGACGGTTGTCATTGCAACAGCAGCTGTAATCCACAGCTGTAACGAGTCTTCGCCTAGGCCTAGAAATAGAGGTAAGACATACCTGTTAAGACGTTGGCCTCAAGGGTGAGGATAAGGAGGCGTTTCATGATCGCCGTGATAGTTCGACTAACGCATTGACGTCTAAACCTTACCAGCTGAAAATAGAAGTGGTAAGTTTGCGATTGCTGTAGGCAACGTCTATAAGGATGGCCTACCAGGTATGTCATGGACCCCGCAATGAGGATATCAGTAACAGCACTTGCCCAGAACCAGAGCTACAGGCGAAGGTTTATCAATTTTATGATTGTATGAATGGAAAATGAGAATCACAGACCATAACTGGTACATAGAATCCCGGCGCATAATTCGTGATGCTCTTAACTATTCGATCCTAAGTCATGGGATTTGTGATATGCTCGCTTTATGAAAAGCTGGAAACCCACATATATGCCGACCAGCATTCCGTTAACGCCGCCAACAAGGGCAAGCTAAGAGCACAGATCAGATCAAATCATACTCGTAGACTTTTGGGGCCGACGTACGCAAGCAATAATGGCTGGGAACACCCTCCATTTACTTAGAACCCGTACTCGCCAACAGTAGACGAAGTGAACAATAAGCGCAATAAGGCCGTCCATGAACGGCGAGTCTATGCTCGCCATGCCAAAGTCGAGCATCGCTTCGTAGTTGCCGAAGTTGTAGACAAACCAATGGAAGGCGTCTACCATAGTCATTATGGTCTGGACAGTATCGAGTATGAATAGAAAGTGGACTAGACACCCTGGTAAGAAGCGTAAGAAACTGTCGCTGTGGTGGGACGCACCCGTAGCCTTTAGGACTTTGCTATCCCTCAAGTTGTTGGCAGAGCGATTCCAGTACATAACTAGATCAATGGCGTGATTCTGTAAGTGAGCTTCAGAACATGTAACGAATAACTAACAGTATTGCATGATCAGGATGCCAAATAGCCACCAATTGAGGATGATGCCGACGAGCTACAAGGTATGAGTGAGCCGACAAACCAATGCATTCCTAAATGGTGCAACGTACAGGCGGGCCCGTCCTGTTGTTTTGGAGTTCAACGTGTGTTTGCGGCACTGTTGGAAAAGCACTCACTTCAGATTGTTGTTCTTTGGGGAGTCGGCATCCTTGCTCGGACCTAAGGCCATAGCTAAATGATAACCCGTGTCGTTAGAAGTTTAATAAGTTATAGTGGGCGAACTCTGCTCCGGTGTCCCTGCATTCACAAAGTACTCTTGACTTATAATAACGTATCACATCAAGGGCACCGAGCCACATCTGAACAAGGTCGGGACCGCAATCGACAAACAGGAAATATCCACTCCACCTGGTTCTGCCCAAGCCCATGGAGTCGGAACCTTGCGTTCAGCAGTGCATTTGTGTAAATGATACATATCTATATCCTGTCACGCGCGTAGCGAGGCGGTTCCTTCAGCGCGGCATGCATTAGAATGCAGCGGGGCAAGGACTCCGGTGATATCACAGATTTCTCAGAGATGTCTTGCTACGCGAGTGGGAATAAGTAGGTGCGTGATATGTCAAGTTCCCTGTTGCTTCATTCTATTTTAGGTCGACGTTTATCAATTAAGTCAACATTACGGGCGACTTGTGGGATGCAGTCCTTGGAGTAATGAGGTGAAGTGCTCTGAGCGAGCTCTGGGCGGAGACGAGGACATAGGCCAAGGTCGTAGTCAAAGATTGCTTGAGATAAGGATATGCCATAACGCGGCCGCCGCACCGGCGTCGCGACTCCGTGACCATCGACATCTGTCATTTTAGCTTGATAAGTACGCTCGTGTAGGCACTGACGCGTCCCTATTCAACTATCCACGCTGGATCCCCAACTGGTTCTCGAAATGGTTTCTCAGACGAATGCCTCCAGGAAGCAGTCCCACTCGAGGTCTCAACAAGGGTAGTCATGAACGACACGCTGGGTCGTGAAAGCCATAAACAAGGCCCCTACTATAAAGACCTCCGCTTATGGACTTATAGAAAAACATGTCCTTGACTTGAAACACCTGTAGTCCTTCGCCACTTTGTTGCAATGTCGTCCAAGTCAGCGGACATGTGATACTCATCATCTGGCCCGAGGGTGTAGTATACTAGGGGCAATCTTATGAGTACAGGGTCACGGGAAGGTGCCGATGTAGAGGATGGGACGGTGCCGGTGATGCCGAGGTGCTGGGGGAGGATGGGGGAGGGGGATTTTTGATGGTGAAGGTTTAAGAAATTTGGTATGTCATTACTACATGTGCTCTGCATTTCCGTATACGAATCGATTGATGTTTATGGGGTACATAGGCGAATCTCGAAGACATGGAAAATGTTTTCGGATAACCGTTCATAGAGGGCTAGCGCGCTCGTCTCATGCATGTTACCAAGTGAATGAACACTTCCTTGGCTCTCGAACCTTCCGAGTTAGAGCAGTTGTTACTTATCGCTGGTATGGCGCCTCCAGCATGTTGCCCATATTGAGTGCGTAACTGGTATCAATATTTCGACCAGTTCTTTGGACGGAAAGGCAGATGATCGGGTGAGCTATGAATTTGAAGCTTTTTGGACCTTGATGGTTCATATGATGCACTCACCTTGACCCATGTTATCCTGGATAGAAGCCGAACGGAGGTAGTGGTCATGACTATCATAGAGTGGATCGTATTCATACTGGATGTGGCCTCTGAGCTCCTGAAAGCACGACAAGAATATCTAAGTAGTAGGAGTGTTCTTGAATACGACTGGATGTCAAGGAAAACATACTTTGTACGGGTTCCGGTGGACCTAAATGAGGTCCATGGGGTAGGAGGTTCCATGAATACGCACAACGAAGACATGGCGTTTGGATAGGTTGATAGGGTGGAGATCTAGCCTTGAGGGCAGGAAGCATTTTGCGGACACGTCTAAGCCCACAGTGATGAGTCGGATTCCTTCAGTTTCTTCCGCACTGGCAACCACGTTTTGACATCCTTGGCCTTGACAAGGCCCTTCTTAAAACTATCAGGTCCGTTGTATCCAATGGCGAGAGGCGCAAACCATCGTCCGAAAAACTGAATCAGGAAACACCGTCTCCAATTTAGTAATTCAAACAACACCTACTGCGAGCACCCCTGGACAACAAGCGCCCAACAACCCTGACAACACCTCTCCACCTGCACATGAATCACGCATGAACGACGCCTCGAGTTTGCAATCTCAAACTGCTCCCTCAGCCTTTATCTTCTTTCACAATGCTCACCACCTGCTATTTCAAAACTCCGTTATGGCAGAGCAGATGATCCAAGTTATCAACTCCGGCAGCACAGGTACATTTGTCGTTAGTCGTGCCGATAATTGCTGACCAGATGTGTTGCGGCGATTCAACTCCTCAATACAAAGAGGATACCGGATAGTAGTTCGACTCCCCAGCGAGATACCCTCCTCCCGAATGTCCTGGCTATCCGACTGCAATCGCCAATGGAGAATGATTTGGATTCTCGGGCCCGCAGGCTGGTGTCGGCAAGTCTGCAGTAGTGCAGCCAGTCGCCGAGGACTGCAACGAGACCGAACGACTCAGTGTTGCATTCATCTTCTCCAGGCTCAATCAACGGAATGACCCATATCGCGTAATCCCTACGATTGCCCACCAACCGGCCTGTGCTTATGATGATTACAAACGCATAATCACTCACCGTTTTGCTGATGGTTCGAGGATCCTTGAGAAGAACATTCGAACCCAGTTTAAGCAGTTGATTATTCAACCCTCTCAGCTTGCGACGACCCGACCATCCAGTCTTCAGCAACCCTTACTGACCATCTTAGATGGATTGGATGAGCAGCTTGGCGAAGAAGAATAGTGCGAGTTTATCCAGCTCATCAGCGGCCATGTCTGCTTGGCGAAAAACTTCCCTATTCTCTGGTTAGTTTGGGGTCGGCCTGAGTGGCATCTCAAGTTCCTGCTTCCAGACCTAGACTTCTATGTTGTATCCGTGAGGAGTTGTCGGTCGACGGCAAAGCGCAGGGCGATGTGTATCGCGTCCTCTGCGATGGGTTAATGCCATTTGTCGGAAATACCGCGATCGCCCTCCTGAAGTATGGCCGCCCTCAGCAGACCTGCGGCAACTCGCTTATACGGCCTCTGGCTATTCCGCTTCCGTTTCCACGGCTTTGGGTTTTGTGGGGGACAAGGACCGCAGTGACCCGAAGTCAACTGAAAGCATGCATCGAATTCCTTCGAGCCTCCGTTGTTGCACCAGGACCGGTCAATCCATTGCAGGCACTTGATCTCCTGTACCATCGCATCCTTCCGATGTCCCAAAAGATGGCCCTGGCCCTGTAATCGCATTGTGCATATTTGGGTTCTCTATTTTCATGCGTAGCCACCAGTTCTCTGCACAGACCCAGGCGAACTTCCTTTGTCTTAGTCGACGCTCTTTTTATCGCTTCTTTCAGAAGTTACACTCAGTCCTCCACATTCCAAAGCAATCCGATGCTAGTAGAGAGCATTGTGTGGTTCTCTCATGCTTCGTTTGGAGATTTTCTTAAGGATACAAGCCGTTCTGTCGAGTTTTTCCTTGATGAAACAATCATTAAGCGCGAATTCAAGCCTTACGCTCTCCACTGGTACCGCCGCACGCTCTTACGAAGCAAGTTTTAGCATGTGCCCGTCATATTGCGATCCCGTTCTGACCATTTGTGTAGAGACGCACCTCGAAGGGTCCCCCTCAACGGTTGATCGGACCACACGTGCTGAAGACCAAGAAGGTATTGTTAATGAATTCCGAAATTCGCTATTTGTTTCTTTATTTTGTATGTCTGATATGAAATGCGCCTTGTAATGTTCGGTGAACCGAATGCGGAGTAATCGTATAATTACCCCGATCCCACACGCACGGTGTATGAATTGTCGTAGTCTTAGTGATGAGACGACTTGATATGAAACCCCTCAGCACTTAATACCGCTAACTGTAATCGTCATCTCGTTCATCTAATCCTCACATCCCTCTAGGCTTGTGACACAAGCAAAATCTTTGATATACTTGGCGAATCCGCCCACAACGAAACCGCCGACCCACTCAAGCCCGGTTCACTGCAGTGTATATTTGATGAACCTGGCCAAGTGGATTCCGAGATGCCGTTGTATGTATTGGAGCGGTCAAGTACGCGTGAAGAGAATGTGGATCCAGCGGCCATGATTGACGATACGTTAGATGGTTTTTGCTTTGCCTAGTTTCAGGATGGCGCCAGCAAGGTAGCATCTGGGTCGCAGTGTAAGTGAGTAGGAGGAGAGTTGTGATAGGAGCAAACCTGTGCATACGCAGATTCTTTGAACGTTTAAAGAGGTTCCAGACTCGTCGTACATGCACTCGAGATACAGGACAGCAGTATTGAACTTCTACCACCACCATCATGAACACACGGAAACCTTCCGAGGCAAGGTCACCCATGGCGTCATTGCATCAGGGACAAGGGTCCCAGAAAGGGGACTGTGGCCTCGTAAGTTACAAATGCGATGAGAAGGGCATTATGATGCGACGCGTTCGATCGATATACAGTCGCTTGGGTGCACTTTGTGGAAGGATGTGGACAGCAAGAAGGTTTTGGAGGCGGTATTCAAGTGAGTTGATTCTTGCTGTTGTTAGTTAGATGATCTACTGATATGATTGCAAAAACTTACTACACCTAATGGAAGTGCTATAAAAATGAGATACAGTAATGGCCAGCGCTCTGGACACACTGGCGATATGTATAATGTAAAGGTTGTCATGCAGAAGGAACCAAAGCGAGTTGACCCTCTAATTACCATTATTTGGGTGCGCTTCGTGCTGTTCCACAGATTTACGCCATCCTTCGCCTTTCAGTAAAACTATGATAATCATAATACCACTCAACGCCATGAGGATCGACCAGATAGTGTATAACCAGCCTAAGACATTCAAGTCAGAAAGTTGTAGGTACTTCCGACAGCGAAGACTTACCGCTTCCAATACCAACCTAAGAATGAAGATGAGATGAGTCCGTAATGGTAAGCGGTGCATACCAATAAACAGACCTGAATAGGTACGGCGATCTCTATCGCAATGAAAGCAAGGATTCCGCGAAACATAGAACCAACAGCGATTGCGGTCGCTGGTCTGCCGTTGTTCGCGTCGACAAGGTACGCCAACGCACTTGAATACGTCCAGCTAAGCATTCATGATATGAGAACGGCAACTTAACAAGTGAAGTTGATCGGGGATGCATACACAGTGGAAAAACCCGACCCAAAAAGCAACGCAGAAGTTAAAGCGACGTGAACTCGGCCATGGGAAGCCCATCCAAGGCCTAGAATAAATGGAGGCAGCAAGCACACACCAGGTATCGTGCTCTTAAGCCTCATCTAGGAGTAGGTTAGAATGCCGGTGTCCTCCAGGAGCCGAGAACATCTCACCTCGGGACAGCTTTTACCTCCATTGGCTTCCTTGAGCTGGGCAAGCTTGTAGTCAGACCAGCGCCCCCCCAAAAGACTACCTGTGACACACCCTACACGGTACGAAGGAGGTCGGTGTAGTGCGTACAAAAGGACGGGATGAGGCGCACCAGAGCCGACGGCGATGGCCACCACACCGATCATCAGGGGGTCAAGATTATAGAATATACTAAGCGTCCGTGCGCTTATATAGCTGATTAAAAAAATTAGGGCGAACATGAGCCCTTGGGGAGGTACCAATGAAGGCGGGCTTGTGCACTGGTAGTTCATCTAACTCACCAGACGCAAAGAATATGGCTAGGTTATTGACACGCCGTAGGACAGCCCAAATAGGCTTCAGAGGATTGACGTCCTTCAAACGTAAATTCACATCAGCGGTTGGAATCACGAGGGGAGGTATTGCTTTAGCTTCTTCGAGATCTACACGTGTGAGATGGACAGCGATTGGAGTAGGGAGGCTCGAAGCGGTAACCTTGCTGCCAGTGATCTCTCCGAAGCCCTTCAGACGTTGCTTGAGGGCGTCCTGGTAGGTTAGACTCCGTCCCTTGCGGAACGTCTCGTGAAAGAAACACAGGAACGAGAACCAACTCGTTCCCGAAACAATGCTAAGGAACCAGAATATTGAACGCCAACCAAAGCCTGTCGTTAGAGCACCACCAAGTATAGGGCCAATTGCCTGAAACGGGGTGCGCAGGTGACTATTTTCTTTCACAGATGGAACAAAAGAATTGCACTCACAGGACCGAGGAAAGGAGAAATGTAATATATACCGAGCTATAGGACCGCGCAAAGCTAGCATTAGTCCCTAGGTAGGATGGTTGACTACTTGGACACGCACCTTCGTTCCGCGCTCTTGGGGCTCAAAAATATCAGTGAGAGTTGCCGTTCCGATGGCAATAACTGCACTCGACCTGGACAAGGAAGTTGAGCCAGGGGTATTGCAAGGTACGCACGCGATACCTCATACCCTGCAGCTTGGACAGCCCGAAACGCAATAATTCTGAGGAAAGTTTGAATAGATTTCCTGAAAGGTTGGAAAACAGACCTACAGTGCAATGTGTTTACTGACCGCAATAACAATTGATGCAATTGTAAAGAGTGCCAATGAAATTAGATACACTAGCTGCAAGGTGATCAACTTTGAGTTCGATACAAGGGAAAGGCGGAGAACACATACCTTCCTTCCCTTGACCTCGCTAATTGCGCACCAGGCCAGCGGCGTCAATCCTTGTGTGAGGATGAACATCGACAAGCTCAGGCTAAATTGATCGCTTGTAGCACCAAGCTCCCGTTCCATTTCTTCGACGGCAGCTAGGCAGGTCTTTAGTCCCCCACAAAGTTAACACTCTTGTGTCGATAACGCACGGTTTTCAATATTCCCAGAGAATCCGGCAATCGTAGATGCCATAGTGATTAAAAATAGGCTAAAATACTAAGTGTACCAACAGAGGGTTGATTGTAACATTAACGTTTGTTCGGCTTAAAGCACGTACTTTTCGAAGGTTTGGCCATTGACGAGGGTCATCCTCAACAGGCGTTTGTTCAATGTCGACCGCAGTTGATGTTGTGGCCCCACACAGTGGCTGAGGGCTTGTCTGAAGGTAGTTGGGTCCAGCTATAACGTCCGTGATTTTCGTGGTGTTGTCTGTGGATTCGTTAGACGTCATGAAATAAGGGTGAGGATAGGAATCTTCTAGTTGTTCGTCGAAAGGGTGTCTCGGGGGATCCTATTTGAGGACCCAGCAAATAGATGAACGAAGCGACCTGGTAACGTCTTCGAGGCTTAGGGGATGATCCTATGAGTGTCATAACTTCTCCCACACGGGGTGAAAACCCGGGAAGGTGGTACGAGCGAGCACCAATCATAGATATCTGGGTGTTCATTTCCGAGACCTGCGACTTGTTTGATGCAACGGCGGCAGGAGAGACGGTAGGAGAAGCGAATGAGTGAGGAAGCTGTGCGCGATACTGGCAATGCGCTTTATTGACTAAGAGAGCAAAGCAACAAAGACGTTTCCGAGAGTAGCTCGATGCAGGCACCGACATTAACAATGCTGGTTTGCGGTCTTGTCTCTTCTACCTACGCCCTCGGACAGATCAACAGGAGACAGGAGGGAAGGGGCCATGGAGAGAAGCTGTTATGGGCATGGAGGTCGAGAATCAACCTAAGAGGTTCGGTCGGATCGCATTCGCAAGGCACGCGCTTATGGGATCCCATCTTCTCCGAGTCGGGCGCCCTTGGGAAGATATAGCGCTGTATCGTACAGGTATCGCAACGTTTATGAAATGGAGTAGCTTACAGAACACGTGCGTCCTCCCCCCCTTTGTGCATCAATATGCTACGACAAGGACTATTCTGGGAGGAAACCAGCATGTTGCGGATGAATTTCTCCTTGATGCTGTTCATATGAAGTGATAAAAATACGAGCCATAGCATGAGAACATATACGCGAGGACGGCTGGAACACATTGCTGCTGCTGCGGTCGATATTAGAGTCATTATGCACCGTCATATTCAATCCCTTGCAGTCCGTATTAGCTTGCACGTCAAGCCCACCTCCAGACCTGAAACACAATGTGATAATGAGGTTATTGGTTGGACCAACCTCTCTCGGTGTGGACTCTACAACCCGTGTTCATCGCCGCATGTGCAAGCGCCATGACCCAAGAAGCCATATATACTTCGTGCCGTTTGTATGAGTAAATCCATCATCCCATCAGAATTGAGAGTTGAACTCACCAAGTCCGCAGGTTCCAGTCATTTGTCCAATGCACCAGTGTGCAGCGCACAATGTAAGTTCTTTAAGCTCTATGCAGAAAGTGAGGCCCAGTCCGATGATGACGGCGCAAGCGGCAATGTTGGGTAGTCATTTCCAAGCCAGTCCGGAGTCCAGGTCCCAGAGCGAGTGTCCCTCCCAGTCGATCGAGTCCCGCACGCTTGTGTAAAGACGGGCTAGCAAGGCAGCAAGAAGAACGCCAATGGCCAGCGGCCAGGTACCACACGTTGGCCGTGCTTAGCGCTGAGCGCTATGGAGGGCTGAGGGTTATGCTTCATGTGTAAACTGCGACTCTTGGCTATGATCCTCTGGTGTCCGACGCGTCTCCATGACTCAGTCCAGAGGGGGTTGCCGCGAGATCCAATATGAAAACCTTGGGAATGCCTGTGTAGGGATCAGAGAAGGCAGAAAATTGGAATAAACTCTTTCACCCCATGGGCCTACTTATGAATGTATAACCGTGAGACACACCATCGGTGTTGGCCGCACCAAATTTCGGCTACAGTTCATGGGCTTGAAGGAAAATCTTAATAGTCTAATAGTTAATAACACAAGGAGAGAGATTTTTCGGGTTTGATTATCCGACGGACAGTTGACTCTCGAATTCTGCACCTCCCGGACGGCTACAATGATCTACCTCAAAACGCAAGTCCTATCTCGAGTCCAAACCTTTTTAATCCCAAGGAAACGAACCGCATTATCTATTGCCAATCCAAGTTCCTAGTCTTCCTAAATAATCCACCGGCTCCCCCTCTCGGTTCTGCCGGAGAATCTGTGCAGCCATCTCCGATGCGTCCCCGGATTTCTCTGAGTCTCGACTCAAACTCTAACACCATCTCCAGACCGAGACTTCAATAAACCGGGGAGAACTGATGGATGTGGAAGGTCTTTACGTTCTCAGAGAACCGCTTTCCCGGGATCGCAGCGGGTGAAGGACAACTCCAAATGAAATGCCAGTCCCTTCACGTCCCCAAAGCAATCTTGCAGAATCCCAGCTATGCGGTTCTCCGAAGGTGGCTCAAGAACTTTTACCGTACGAGTTACCCGGATTCGTATTCAGGGAAGTGACTCGCCGCCAAAGAGGGACAGGGTGGTGCAGCCGCGTGCTGGAATACAAGGGAAAACGTCTCTGGTGGAAGAGTTTCGACTACTGGCATATTAAAGGACAGCCTCCGGAGAAGAGCTCGCGAAAAAAAAGGACATCGCAATTGCGCTGGGAAGCGGGATGGGCTTGCCATGCGGGTTGTGGTGAAGAAAGCGGTAGGGGGACCATTAGGCACCAGATAAGGTTCACAAGCCTTAGCTATATTATGTAAGCTACCGAATCATGTCTCCATCGGATAGGTATTACACAAAGACACTAAAGAGTTTGACTACGCGAGATCAGAACCACAACTATCAGGAGATTATACCACCAATCAGTGCTGCGGCCGCAGCAGGTAACCTCGAACCGGTCGAGCAGAAAAATATCGTCTGATCTCACGCCAGACGTGACAGCTGCTTTAGAGCCGATAGTGCCACACTATATACATTCCTCCTCAAAATCATACAACAAAGTGTACAGCGTCCCATCGTCCAAAGGGAGAGAGAAGGGGTGAGGACCAACCAAAAAAATCGAGCCGAGGTTTAACAAAGAATAAAATCTACACATAACCACCCACAACGACCGCAGCTCAACAAATCTGAACCAATGTCCTTCCCCTAGTCAACCCCCTTTTCACACCCTTCTTCGGACTCCTCTTAAGTGCATTCGGCCTCGGATCTTCCTCGCCTTCCAAAACCTCCCCATTCGCACCCAAACCAATTCCACGTCCAACACCAGAGGTACTATTGCTACTACCGCCTTGCCCACCCTCCCCATTGTGTTGCTGAGACCCAGATTCAGAACCGGAAGGCGTATCTTCGCGATAATACCCCGGGCGTCCACCTTGAGACTGACTCTGACTCTCAATCACACTCGCCGCGTCCGGATATAGCTGTGGATCGTACGCCGAAAGCGGAGCTGGGTATTGCTTCTCTGGTGGAATAAAGTTTGTGGGTTGCGATTGGGAACGGGAGTGTGTAGGGGGGAATTTGCGTGGGGATTGAGAGTGTGAACGAGGTTGGGATTGGAATTGGGGTTGCGGTTGGAATTTGAACGGCGATTGGGATTGAGAAGAAGACGTGGATTGTGGTAGTGGTGGTTTCTGAGAGTCGGTTTGTTGCTTTTGTTGTAACCGCCGTTCTTGTTCGTACCAAGTTTCCGACTGTGACCTTGCCAATCTCAAACGCTTCGCTTCGCTATCCCCGTCTTCCTCGTCGTTCTCGCATACACCATCATCATTCGCCCAAGCCTGATGCGGTGACCTCTTCTTCGACGTCGACAACGGTACCGCCGATGTATCAACTTGCGGTTGCGAACGAGGTGGAATCCTAATCGTTCCAGCACTCGCATTGGCGCCGGTACTAACATTCCCAGTCGCAGCAACCCAAGCACCAACACTCTTCCTCGCTTCCTCTCTTTCCCTCTCCCTCTCCTCTTTCTCCCTCTCCTGTTTCATCTCCTTCTCAACCCTCTCCGCATCCTCCGTCTCCTTCTCCAATTCATCCTCCCGTCTTTTCCGCAACGCCTCCTCCGCTTCCAATCTCTCCCTCTCCCTCTCCCGTTCCATAGCCATCGCCATCCGCACCACACGATCCACGATAAGGAACAACGGTCGTACACCGTGCACGAGTTCATCACGCTCCGTGTATGTAGGTACGTGAGTGTACCTGAGCGTAAGATAAGGATACGACCCGTCAGGATTGAATCCCCATCCCTCTATCATGCCCACACCACTATCATTACCACCCACACCCACGCCTACAGACTCGGAATAATCCAAGCCTAAATCCCTCACACGCGCCTGAGCAACCCCAACCAACCTGACCGCCCTCACCCTATTCCTCTCATCGAACTCTTCGAGATTTTTGATATCATCAGCACTGCAGCGTTTAGCGACTTCGTCCATGCTTATCCATCCGATTTCGATTAATCTCCGGAGAGTTTTTCCGGGAATGGGAAGTGTGCGCGGGTTTTGGCGGAGTCGGTATTCGAATTCGCCGAGTGCTTTGTAAGGGTCGAAGAGTTCTGGTGTGAGGGGTATTTGAGCGTTTGGGTTTGAGTTGTTGCTGGTATTTGGGTTGGGATTTGAATTTGAGTCCGAGTTGGCGTTTGGAGTGGGGTGCGTAGAGGACGGTATAGTAGTGGTGGTAGGCAGTGACGAGGACGTAGTGTAGGGAGGGTACATTGCATAATCCCGAACTTTGATTTTTTGTTTTGCGAGTTGGTTGGAGATGTATTCCGGATCTGGGTCTTCGGGTTCGGTTGGGACGGGTGATGGATACCTGTGGTTGGTGGAGTTTACGTCTGTGGACACGTCGAGTGTGGACGAGGTGGGGTTGGGTTGGAGTGGCGCCGTGGTGACGGTAACCTGTGGAAATGCGAGTCATGCAATGGTAAGTCTAAAATCAGTCACATAGTGTGGCAAGCGTACTGGTTGTTGTTGAGGTTGGGAACTTGGGCTTTGAGGTTCACCCATAGAGATATCTCCATCGTGGTCCTCTAATTCTAGAGGTTGGGTGCCGTCTTCCCATTCATCAACATCATCCACCTCGATATCGGCGTCAACATCAATATCGTCGCTATCATTGTCATCGTCGTTGACATTGTTGAACTCAGCCGAATTACCCCGAGGCTCAAACACTGAAGAGCCGGTAGATCCAGCGTTTGGAGAGGTATAGCTGAAAAACACGTCGCCGTCGCCGGCACCAAAGGATGGCGTAGCCCCCAAGGAGTCTAAGGTCTGCGTTCGCCCGAGTGGCTTCGATTCCGCTTTCGGCATACTCTGTTGAGTCTGGCTCGAAGTGGCACGACTGGCGGAATGAACGTGGGAGGGTTGATTTGTAGACGAGTTGGTGGTAACAGTGAAAGAGGAAGAGGAAGGGGGCTGGGGTATATCAGGAGCAGGGGAACTAGGAGTAGTGGGATCAGCGAGGATGTGAGTGGTGGCTGAGTTTGGACGGGGTTGTGCTTGTCCCGTGGCTATTGTGTCTTGATGTGACTTTTGTTGACATGAGTCCTATATTGGCGTGGTCATTAGAAGGATTCAGATTAAGGTGGGAGACTTGCCATAATGTAGTCTTGGTCCATGGGTGAATTGGATTAGGACCAAGACGGGGGGAGGCTTGTACTTATATGGGAGTGGTGGAGGAGTGGTGCGTATGCGGCGCCGACGCGGTGTGCAGTGCGATGGCTACGGGAGTTCAAGGAATGACTCACACACCCCGACGCCGACAACCTGCCCATTCGGGACAAGCCACCGGGGCACCCGACGTTTATTGACATTTGTTTGGTAGGTGATTACTGCTACAGTTGTACAATAGGGGTTATCAGGTGGTTTGCCGTGGAAGCGCTTTCCATCCCTTCCTTAGTCCCATCTTCGTGATCAGGTCTGCAGGCATGCAGTACACCGGATCTAGGTCTTCGAGGTTTGGGTAGCCCAGGAGTGAAAGCCCTGCGAGTAGTAAGTACATGCATCGGTTGGGCGATGGTGTGCCGCCTGACGCACCTGCGACGCCGAAGAGTGTGTGAAACACGTCGACCATGTCACCCGGGCGGTCTGCAATTCCGCCGCCATCAAGATCTTGCGCGGAAAGAATGAAAGATGTGAGTTTATTAGAGTCAATGTAGTCCAGTTTGTTTAGGATGGAGAGCGCTGATAGGACCCAGAAGCTGTAGCATACCTATCACATCGGGAAATATCAGTGTGATGCAATATGATATCAGCCTTCACGCACGTCTTCCAGTTTTTCTGGGCGCCCATTCAGCCCGCCGTTGGGCAGTTGACGTTCGGAGAGCCACCAGGAGAGAGCATCAGTGTCAACTACATCCAGTCTGTCGAGGACTGCAAGTGTTGCTACGCAGACAAATACTAATACATCAACGCCAATTAGCACATGTTAGTCAGACTTGAAAGGGCATGTACCACCTTGGGCGGCGTGACTCTCCGCGCCGATGCAACTGCCAAAACCGCCATCAAAGTTCTTGCAGCGCTGGATATATTCCACCGCTTTCTCAGTATTCATTTTATCAAGTTGGCCCAGGAGTGAGAGTGCAAGAACTGCGCAGCACGAAAAGCGAGTGTCGATCTCGCCGAAAGAGTCTCCAGCGAACACGCCCGAGGGTTGTTGCAGCGATGTAATAACTACAAGTCGTGATCAGAAGAGAACGCCACAGCGAGACGTTGGGGGAACGAACAGTTGACAACACGAGGAACGTCAAGTCTATCAAGCGCATCTTGCATAACCAAGATCTGTATCCCACTCAACGTTGACAAGAGGTGTGCATCGTGGTCTGGGTGTGCACCAAATCCACCTGCACAAGTTTAATACTCAATATCAACATACACCCCAGGTGGAGAACAGAAGCAAAAAGCACCAGCCTCGTCATCCCAGCAACTCATCACAAACTCGACCATCTCATCCCTATCCAGCGCATCCTTGTGTCCCATGACACACAACGCCGTCAGACCCCAATAAACCGCATTCAGTCTCAAATGCGCAGTGAGATGATACACGAGTTCATCGTCGCTCTTGCCGAGTTTCTGGATGTACAGAACGTGTAGAGGAACGTTGAGAGCAAGATCCATGAATCTGAATACTCCCACGCCCATTCACCTCCTTCCACTTCCATGCGTGCTGGGCTGGTGACCTGGCTCGTCCTCATCCACGCCGCCGCCATCCTCCTCTTCTCCCGTGGCTTCCTCCTCAGCCGTCTTGCCCTCTCGGATATCTCAAAACTCCACCCAAATGCTCACGAGCGTCCTCAACAAACACACAAGCGCGCCGTCATCCTCATAGTCGACGCACTCCGCTTCGACTTTTGTTCACCAAATCCACCAGAACCACGAAACCCGTACCACCACAATGTATTAACGCTTCCTGCAGAACTAACAAAAACGCGGCCGGGACATTCGTTCTTGTTCAATGCGTACGCGGACCCGCCGACGACGACCCTGCAGAGGATCAAGGCTCTGACCACTGGATCGTTGCCCACTTTTGTGGATATGGGGAGCAATTTTGGGGGATCCGCCATTTTGGAGGATTCGATTGTGAAGCAGATGCAATTGGCCAATAAATCCGTACGTTTAGTGCATTTACTCATGTACTCGTATGTTAATAGGCTGCATGCACGCAGATCGCCTTCATGGGCGACGACACATGGCTCTCTGTCTTCCCCTCTTCATTCCATCCGAACCTTACATTCCCATACGACTCTTTCAACGTCGAAGACTTACATACAGTCGATACCGGCGTCCTCACACACCTCTTCCCCCTCCTCCGCAACTCTCATCCAAATCTCCCCCTATCCAACACCACAAACCAATTCGACTTTCTTATAGGTCATTTTCTTGGTGTAGACCATGTCGGACATCGTGTTGGCCCGTCTCATCCTTCAATGCGCGCCAAACTAACTCAACTCGACACCGCACTTCGTCAAGTTGTCCAACTGCTGGACGACGAGACTTTACTCGTCGTATTAGGCGATCATGGAATGGACCGCGCGGGAGATCACGGGGGGGACGGTATTCTCGAAACTTCATCCGCTTTATGGATCTATTCCAAAGGCCCGGCGTTAATGGACACGACTCTAGGCCAGGAGATCTTTCCAGGATTAGTCGGGTACAAAACCTTCCCGGGGGAGAAAACACCCTGGAGGTCTGTCCAACAAATCGACTTGGTACCAAGCCTAAGTATGTTATTGGGTTTACCGATCCCATATAACAACCTGGGAAGTGTCATTCCCGAACTCTTCTGGCGTTCCTCCACCAAAAAACCCATCAAAAAAACCCATCAACCGGCCTCGCCCGATCTCGAACTCGAAAAAGCACTAACCCTCAACTCCCTCCAAATCAACCAATACCTCCAAACATACCGTACATCCTCCTCAGGCTCCGAACTCGACTCTACGTGGTCCGTACTCCAACAAACCTGGGACGCCATCTCCATCGCACCTAAACTGCAATCAACTACCTCGGCGCTAGAAACGAAACTCGTCGCAATGGCGAATTACAATCGAACAGCACTATCCGCGTGTAGAGCTATCTGGGCACAGTTTAATCCAGTGCTTATGGCTGCCGGGTTGGCTGTGATGGTTAGTGCGGTACTGACTACGTGGTTGGTGTATCTTGGGTTGTCTTTACACGGATCGGGTGGAGGTGAAAAGGTTTTGGGGGTGCTTGTGCCTGGAGTGTGGAAAATCACCTTTGGAGCGGGTATAACCGTGTTCGTGCTCTTCCGCATTGTGGAGAGTGTGTTCCCAAACTTGGTCACGGGTGTACCGATGAATGCGCTCGAGGTGGCGGTATTTGTTGGACCGATGCTGGGATGTGTATTCATCTGTGTCTGGGTTTGTGGGCAGCCGGGATTTACGCTGAGGAGAGTGAGGACGGAGATGTTGAGTAAGAGTGGTGTGTTTGGAGGGTTGGTGTTGGTGTTGCATACGCTCTCGTTTTTCTCGAATTCGTTTACATTTTGGGAGGATCGAGTTGTGCTTTGGCTGGCTGCGAGTTCAGTTGTGCCGATGGTTTTATGGGGTGTCGCTGCGCCTGGCTTGTCCTCCACTTCTTCATCGTCGCCCACTTCAGCCTCGGGAAAGAAGAATAAATCTAACGCCGGTTCCTGGAGTAGATTGGGCTTAGCGAGTCTGAGAGGCAGGATTTTGGGATTCACGTTCCTCTTCCTTGTCTGTATCAGACTCATGTCGCTCGTGACGGTGTGTAGAGAGGAACAAGGCGCGTATTGTCACGTTACGTTTTACGCTACGCCTCCTTCGCCTTCGCTTGCTTCTACCTCTGCATCCCCACTCGACCTCGGTCTTGGTGCTGCCTCGAACGCCTCTAACGCAACTGCGCCGGAGCCGATGACGATCGTACCAACGTCCACAACTCCGCCCACCTGGTCACTCATTCTCTCCCTACCCACCGCACTCGTTCTTCCGTTTTTCATCACCAGGATTTTGAAGGTTACGAAGAGCGATAATGGGATTGCGCCTGTTATCATTCGGGGTGTCGCCTCGCCCGCCCTAGTCGGTTCGTGGGTGTTTTGGATGTTGGAGTGGGCCGAGAGCGGTGGTACGCATGGTGGCGCCGTGGAGGGTATAGTCGGACTCATTGAAGGCGTCGTGAAATTACGTTCGTTGAGGTCATGGATCGCTAGAGGCATTGTAGGTTGGGTCGTGCTTGGGTCCATTGGTTGGTGGATGGTACCACTGTGTTTGGATATTCAGGTGTCGGCTACTTCGCCTACGATCGCCACCACCTCCACTTCCACTTCCTCAACACCACAAGTGACGAAAACGCAAGTAACGATTCTTGGATATGCGAACGCGTATGGAGCGCCGTACCTTTTGTGTTACCTGTTGGCGTTCGCGGTGGTGTATTTGTGTACGCCGTTGCCTGGACAGGTCGTGCTTGGGCTGAGTGCAGTGGCGCTCGTGTCGTACCTTGAGGCGGTAGATGCAGTTAGGGACGTACAGGAGATTGAGACATTCGTTGGGAGGACTTTGAATCCTCATACTACGACCGACAGAGCTAACAAAACCGCCGGAGGACAGGAAGACGGAGAAGCACCAACGACTTTCTCAACGACCCTCCCACTCATCCTCCTCTCCTTCATCACGTTCTTCGCTACAGGCCACCAGAGCACAGTCTCCTCTATACAATGGAAAACGGGCTTCGTCCTGAGTGAGAGTGTGCGGTATCCTTGGAGTGTAATCAGCGTTGTGCTGAACAGCGCTGGTGCGTTTCTGGTCCTGGGGTTGGTGGGTGGTATGTTACTTGGGGGTTGGAAACGGGCCCCGTCATCTTTGGATTCTTCCCCCACCTCCAAAAATCCCCTGGCAAGCGTAAAATTAACCCCGACTCGACAAGGAGGTGAAGATATCGAACATTCCTCACTCTTAACGACGCTCCTCATACAACTATATTTCCTTACACTACTCCTTGGCGCATCGACGAGTGCGGCGGTGCTGCGGAGGCACTTGATGGTGTGGAAAGTGTTCGCGCCAAGGTTTATGGCTGCGGTTGTTGAGTTGGGTGTTGTGGATTTGGGAGTGGTTGTGGCGTGGGGTGTGCCTGGTGTGAGCGCTGGGAGGGTGGGGAATGGTGCAGTTAGGAGAGTCGTGGAGAGGGTTGGGTGGGTGCTTGGACGGGTTGGGATTGGGAGGGGTGGTGGTGCTGGGGAGAAGGAGGAGTGAGGACGTTGATAGATTTCATTTTTCTAGTGATAGGGATAGAACATTTGTAATCTTGGTTTTTCGTTTGCCGTAACATACCCGAAGATATGAACTATTGTACGTGGAATGGCTCGAGATATGTTGTCTGTGATGGGTAACATTTAGAACACATCTGTTGCAACGCCGCTTGTATATCAGTTGCCCTATTATCTTTGAGCCTGAGCATTCGATATATGTCTCTCATCGCCGTACATTCGTCTTATAGGCGGAGCTTCTGACATTCAACTAACCAGATCGCCTATCATGTCGTCCTCGGCCCCAATTCCAGAGTCATACAGTAATGGTCCTACTGCTCAAGTATATTAGTATTCCAGCGGCATACCATGTAGATCACATTAATGAGCATACTCACCAACACGGAATCAAGAGTCTGGCACATCTTTCCACGCAATGATAAACCCAGTGGGGTCCTATCCCGCATAGATCTCCTCTGTTCCTTCCTTATCTGGTCCAGTTCATTAAAAGAGCATCTACAAGATCTGGACCAGCCGTCTTATCCACCTCGTGCATGGCTAAGCCCAGGTGAACATAATAACATAAATAAACTGTTCCTATACTGCCGCAACACACTAGGCTGAGGAGTTCTTTGCCCTATGTTAATGTGACTACCCTCTGGACTTACCATGGATTGAGGTTGCACAATTTCACATTCTATCAAGTCGGCATCAAAGTTCATAAGCTAGATGTCTATGCTATACAGGGGATACATTCAGAATAACTACAAGGCCGGAACCATATCCAAAACAGGCTTTGTCACCAGAATATGCATCTGATGCAATAGCGCGATAGGGAAGGGGGATCCAGCAGTGACAAGCTGCACCCAGTACCCAGTGACGATTGTGAGAGAAGGAGAGCGAAGTATGGGACAGGTGAGGGAGTTCAACATGTGAATCCTTAGACAGAAGGTTGTGCGCTTTGGGAACCAAATCCCGAATTTTAACAATGCCAGATTGTGATGAGATAACTTGGCTGTCATCATGCGGAAAAGCGACAGATATCACTGACTCTGTGCGACACTCGAATGTAGCCTCCACCTCGCCCGTCCTGGCATTCCAGACCCAGACTTTCTGATCATCCGACCCTGAGACAACTCGCGTGTCATCGCGTGAAAATGCGACAGATCTCACGAAAGTGTTGTAGCCCTCGAATGCAGCCTCCACCTTGCCTGTCCTCGCATTCCAAACCCGGGCTGTCTGATCATCCGATCCCGAGACAACTCGCGTGTCATCATGCGAAAAAGCAACACATGTCACCCAATTTGTGTGGCCCTTGAATGTAGCCTCGACCTCACCCGTCCTCGCATTCCAAATCCTAATTGTCTGATCATTTGATCCTGAGACAACTCGCGTGTCGTCATGCGAAAAAGCGACACATGTCACCCATAATGTGTGGCCCTCGAATGTAGCCTCGACCTCGCCCGTCCTCACATTCCAAATCCTAATCGTCTGATCATTCGATCCCGAGACAACTCGCGTGTTGTCATGCGAAAAAGCAACAGATGACACTGGCTTTGTGTGGCCTTCAAATGTAGCCTCGACCTCGCCCGTCCTCGCGTTCCAAATCCTCATCATCCGATCAGTTGATCCCGCGACAACTCGCGTATTGTCATGCGAAAAAGCAACACATGTCACCCCATTTGTGTGGTCCTCGAATGTAGCCTCGATCTCGCCCAGCCTTGCATTCCAAATCCCGATCGTCTGATCATGCGACCCTGAGACAATTCGTGTGTCATCATGCGAAAAAGCAACAGATACCACTGAACTTGTGTGGCCCTTGAATGTAGCCATTGCCTTGCCTGTCCTCGCATTCCAAATCCTGGTCGTCCGGTCCCATGATCCTGAGACAACTCGTGTGTTGTCATGCGAAAAAGCAACAGATATCACCGAATCTGTGTGGCCCTCGAATATAGCCTCGACCTCACCTGTCCTCGCATTCCAAATCCTGATCGTGTGGTCATGCGATCCCGAGACAACTCGCGTGCTGTCGTGCGAAAAAGCAACACATGTCACCCAATTTGTGTGGCCCTCGAATGTAGCATCCACCTCGCCCGTCCTTGCATTCCAAATTCTGATCGTCTTGTCATGCGATCCCGAGACAACTCGCGTGTCATCATGCGAAAAAGCAACCGATGTAACCCATAATGTGTGACCCTCGAATGTAGCCTCGACCTCGCCCGTGCTTGCATTCCAAATTTTGATCATCTGATCAATTGATCCAGAGACAACTCGCATGTCATCATGCGAAAAAGCAACCGATGCCACGAAATCTGCGTGGCCCTTGAATGTAGCCTCCACCTCGCCCGTCCTCACATTCCAAATCCTGATCATCTGATCAGTTGATCCTGAGACAGCTCGTGTGTTGTCATGCGAAAAAGCAACAGATGTCACGGCAGTGTTGTGGCCCTCAAATGTAGCCTCCACCTCACCCGTCCTTGCATCCCAAATCCTGACCTTCCCATCAGCCCATCCAGAGACAAGTTGACTGTCGTTGTTGGAGAAGCCAACAGAGCAGACCTGTGAAGGTCCACCAATACAAAGTTCCATTGGTCCCCATGAATCAGGTAATCCCAGTATGACCTTTGGTCCCTGCTTCACCTGTGTACCGTAAACTTGACGCAACAACGACTTCTTGGGAATCCATGTGAACGCGCACTGATATACCATGAAGCAATGCTGCTGAATGCCCTCGAAACCCATCCGCAAAAATCGACAGGCGTCATCAACAAACGATTGTAGATCTTCAGTATCTGTAGCCGGGATTGACTATCATCGTATCAGCGCTTGAACCTTACTTTGTAATCAAAACTTACTGTGAAGGCCGCACTTGCATTGAGAAGCGAATAAATGCCTGTCCTCAATTCACAAACCACGCTCAGACACTCCATCCAATGGAAGAGGTGTGTTTCCAAGAATTTGCGCAGAGCTTCAATAAGGGGTGCAATAACCAGCTGGTCTGAGCTTTGGACCTCACTCAAATGATCGGCCCAGTAAACACAGGCATATTTGAGTGCCTCGGGGATTTTGCTTGGATCTTCGGGTGGGTTGGTGCTGTCCATACGCGTGACGGTCATTTCTTCGGGGACCTCACAGATGTTATACTTGAGCGACCCGTTCATCAACTCGAGACATCTGAGTGCGAGTACTGCATGACCATGGGCGGGGAGGAGAGGTGTGAACGGGGAGAAACGTTTTGGTGGGCAGCGTTCGGGGTCCACCAGGAATTCTGGGAAGGATGCATGGAACGAGGAAACGGGGGCGTTTTCTTCAGAGGGAATATGAATGACGGAGCTGAGCAGTGATAAGTGCGTCTCCGGCTCTGGTATCTTAGACAACGCGGAAAGCGCCTTGAGTGATAACGGACGCCGTAAGAATATGACGAACAAGACGAGGGTCTCCATCTGTGACAATTCGTCTCCGTCACGAGGATCGCAAGCTTGTTTAACAATATCTCCGTAGAGCTCATCAATAGCCGAAGTTTGGTGCCGACTCCTTGTGCGTTTGGCCAATGACGTGAGCCGTTGCTTGTAATTGCGCCTGCCTTCCCGAATATAGCGCTGTGACGTAGAAGCGTAGACGAAAAGTTTCCCAGAATCCTTGACAATTTGGGACAGTTCACTTTCCGGAGGCCACCCGTCCTCGCTGACAGGATTCCAGATCCTCTTTATCTCCATTAGAGATTCCTTCATATACAATCGAATGTCGCTCTCCACTATATCCTTCTCGATCTCGTGAAGCAAGAAGGTGTCATGAGAACCGTGCAAGGAATCAAAGGCGGCAGGAATGAGGTGGTCGGCTCTGCTGACAAGGAAAAACTTGAGGGGAAGGCCCGATGCATCACTGAGAATGAGCTGAATGAGGCGGTAGACAAAATCAGGATTTGTACATTCGTCGAGAGCATCGATAACGACAATCTTGTAAACCCTGGGCCGATCCCCGACGACAGTGCGTAACGGGCCACAAATGAGTTTTTGGAACTGCTCTTTCAAGTCGTTCGACTCGACCAGATCTGGGTCTTTCTCAAGGACTTTCACAACCTCCACGTTGAGAGTAGGCGAAGTCTTGGCGAGGCTATATGCAACGCTCGGGATGATGAGCCGCGGATTGCTGGCTTTTTCTGAGGCTCGAGAGCAAAAGAAACTGGCCCCGAGCATCTGCCGTTTTTCCAAGAGCTCGCACAGCGACTGCGCGATTGTCGACTTTCCGGTGCCCGCCATCCCGACGAACCAATACACCTTAGCGCCCTGCTCGTCGGAAGCCCAGGCTTCCAACATTTCGAGGACATTAACGCGTGTACCAGGCATACATCCTCTAGGTTCACCGTAGGCGGAGCGCCGAGTTTTATACGAAACGCTCTCGGGACGAAGCTTGTCAATTGAGCCTGTAATGATGTGAGGACCACAGGTTACTATTCACATGAAGAGGAGCAGCTTACGGGAATTTAGCAGCTGTTGATGGAATATATGAGGCTGAAAGTAATTCCTCAGGCGCAAAAATCACTTACTTGTAACATGTTCTGCACGTTTACGTTGGTGTGGAGTTGTATATCGATCTGTGGAATGCAATAAGTATCATGTACGTAGGAGCACAATCTGCAGTTTGAGCGCCTACCAGGAAGAGATCACAAGCGCTGTTGAGGTTCCTGGTAGTCCCTTGGATCTTCCCGACATCGTCGGAAACTTCGGCAACGCGGGTCGCCAATGATCGACCCTGCAAGTCCTGGACAGCTTCAACCAAGTGCTCGATTGCTCTGTGAAGACGCCGAAGAGAAATCAGATACGAGAAACAAGAAAGCGAGGCTGAATACGCACGTGGAGAAACTTTGGACTCTCTCTTCAACCGCATTCAATCCTCCTGCTTCCTTGTACTTTTCGACGAGTGATAAGATAGAGTTCAACCTTTCCTCGAGCGCCACTAGTTCCTCATTATTTGTGGATACACCCTGCCAATCAGAACTCAGTGGTGTGAATACGATAGGAGTGGCTTGCGCACATCGTAAATTTTGTAAATTGTCGTGATTACAGCCGCGGCTGTTTTTAGGGGTGGGCAGAGGTCGGAACAATCCTTGAGTCCTGCTGCTACGACCGCCAGTCCGCGAAGGGCAGTGCTGCCCACAGTTTTTGCCTTCTCGGGAGATGTTGGCGGGTTTGGCTGCGGTGTCGGGATGATATCCTGATATTCATTGCCAGAGGTAGCAGATGCTGTTGTTTGGGCTGTTTGGGGAACCTGGGATGTCGCAAGTGTGCGGGGAAGAGTTCTAGGGTTCGGAAGGGCATGAGGAGCTGCAGGGACTCCAAGGACCAAGGCGGTTGTGATTAATGCAGCAATACCCTCTGGCCTTTTTCTTCTGAAGCGTTTGAGATGAGAGGACATTGCGAATCAACTAGGAGTGTACGGTCAATAGGAGTCCCAGAACGAGCTGGGGTTAGGTCGACGCATAAGAGTAATGCTCGGTATCAAAAACTCTCACGTCAATCGCGGGAGATTTGGCCAAGTCGTCCTTCCTTTGCGCTCAATATTACACCTGTGGCTGTTATTCTACCCTCCAATTGCCCCTCGCGTCCCTAGCACATGTTAATATTCACCACCTCGTTGCACCGCAGTACACACATACGACTCGCCACACCTGTGCTGTTATTCTTCAAGGCGATACTATCTCTTGTCACACCATCAGTTCGCCATTTCCCTCATCCACGCCCATGCTATTTTGGGGTGAGAGACCAGACCTTGGGACGAGGCTGCAGGCGAAGCTAAAAAAGGAAACATCCACATTGGGTTTCCCCTTTCCATCCTGCGTTCCAGCTTCGTTTGTCAATCGTCTCCGACACGACACGCTAGAGAGGATTTGGGAGTGCTTGTGCGAGGTGTCTGTCCGACTTGGATATTCGCTAGATTGATTCCTCGACAAACGACGGTGTGTAGCCGCTCAATTTATATTCCTTGAAAATCTCGTTGACATGATAGCGGCGAAACCCGCCAGTGCCAGCAACGTGCTTCGTTCTGCCTGGAGTGTGGAAAATCACTTCTGGAGCGGGTATAACCGTGTTCGTGCTCTTCCGCATTGTGGAGAGTGTGTTCTCAAACTTGGTCACGGGTGTACCGATGAATGCGCTCGAGGTGGCGGTATTTGTTGGACCGATGCTGGGATGTGTATTCGTCGGTGTCTTGGTTTGTGGGCAGCCGGGATTTACGCTGAGGAGGGTAAGGACGGGAATATTGAGTAAGAGTGGTGTGTTTGGAGGGTTGGTGTTGGTGTTGCATATGCTCTCGTTTTTCTCGAATTCGTTTACGTTTTGGGAGGATCGAGTTGTGCTTTGGTTGGCTGCGAGTTCAGTTGTGCCGATGGTCTTGTGGGGTGTCGCTGGGCCTGGGTTATCTTCCACTTCTCCCCCGTCGTCCGCTTCAACTTCGGAAGAGAAGAATAAATCCAATGTCGGTTTCTGGAATAGATTGGGCTTGGCGAGTCTGAGAGGCAGGATTTTAGGATTCACGTTCCTCTTCCTTGTCTGTATCAGACTCATGTCGCTCGTGACGGTGTGTAGAGAGGAACAAGGCGCGTATTGTCATGTTACGTTTTACGCTACGCCTCCTTCGCCTTCACTTGCTTCTACCCCTGCATCCCCGCTCGATCTCGGTCTTGGTGCTGCCCAAAACGCCTCTAACGCAACTGCGCCGGAGCCGATGACGATCGTACCAACGTCCACAACTCCGCCCACCTGGTCACTCATTCTCTCCCTACCCACCGCACTCGTTCTTCCGCTTGTCATCACCAGGATTTTGAAGGTTACGAAGAGCGATAATGGGATTGCACCTGTTATCATTCGGGGTGTCGTCACGCCCGCCCTAGTCGGTTCGTGGGTGTTTTGGATGTTGGAGTGGGCCGAGAGCGGTGGTACGCATGGTGGCGCCGTGGAGGGTATAGTCGGACTCATCGAAGGCATCGTGAGATTACGTTTGTTGAGGTCATGGATTGCTAAAGGCATTGTGGGTTGGGTCGTGCTTGGGTCCATTGGTTGGTGGATGGTACCACTGTGCTTGGATATTCGGGTGTCGGCAACTTCGCCTACGATCGCCACCACCTCCACTTCCACTGCCTCAACACCACAGGTGACGAAAACGTAAGTAACGATTCTTGGATATACGGACGCGTATGGAGCGCCGTATCTTTTGTGCTACCTGTTGATTTTCGCGGTAGTGTATTTGTGTACGCCGTTGCCTGGACAGGTCGTGCTTGGGCTGAGTGCAGTGGCGCTCGTGTCGTATCTTGAGGCGGTGAATGCAGTTAGGGACGTACGCGAGATTGAGACATTCGTTGGGAGGACTTTGAATCCTCATACTACGACTGACAGAGCTAACAAAACCGCCGGAGGACAGGAAGACGGAGAAGAACCAACGACTTTCGTAACGACCCTCCCACTTATCCTCCTCTCCTTCATCACGTTCTTCGCTACGGGCCACCAGAGTACAGTCTCCTCTATACAATGGAAAACGGCTTCGTCCTGAGTGAGAGTGTGCGATACCCTTGGAGTGTAATCAACGTTGTGCTGAACAGTGCTGGTGCGTTTCTGGTCCTGGGGTTGGTCGGTGGTGTGTTACTTGGGGGTTGGAAACGGGCCCCGTCGTCTTTGGATTCTCCCCCCACGTCCAAAAATCCTCTGACACGAGCAAAGTTAACTTCGACCCGACAAGAAGGAAAGTTGGGTGAAGATATCGAACATTCCTCACTCTTAACGACACTCCTCATACAATTATATTTCCTTTTACTACTCTTTGGCGCATCGACGAGCGCAGCGGTGTTGCGGAGGCACTTGATGGTGTGGAAAGTGTTCGCGCCGGGGTTTATGGCTGCGGTTGTTGAGTTGGGTGTTGTGGATTCGGGAGTGGTTGTGGCGTGGGGTGTGCCTGGTGTGAGCGCTGGGAGGGTGGGGAATGGTGCAGTTAGGAGAGTCGTGGAGAGGGTTGGGTGGGTGCTTGGACGGGTTGGGATTGGGAAGAGTAGGTCACAACGAAGCGCATGTTCGTCCACACGAAATCAAGAGTCTGGGACATCCTTCCATGCAACAATGAACCCAGCGCGTCATGTCCCTCATAGATCTCTTCCGCTCCTTCCTTAGCTGGTCCAGCTCACTAAAAAAGACTGTCCGTGAGATCTGGATCGGCCATCATCTCGATCTCATGCATGGCCAGGCCTTGATGAATGCAATGAATGCAACGGCATAAATGAACTCTATACACCACGGCAGTTCACTTGGCTGAGGAATCCTTCATTTTCTGTCAATGCGATCACCGTCTGGACATATCAAGGATCGAAGTTGCACAATTTTGCACTGTATCTAGTTAGTATCAAGGTTCGTAAGCCAGATGTCAACATTATACAGCGGTCATGTTCAGAATAACTACAAGGCCAGAACCATATCCAAAACAGGCTTTGGTGCCAGAATATGCATGCGATGTGGTAGTGCGATAAGGAGGGGGGATCCAGCAGTGACAATCCGCACTCAGCACCCAGCGGTAATCGTGAGAGAAGGAGAGTGAAGTATGAGACTGAGGAGGGAGTTCGCCAT
This sequence comes from Podaxis mareebaensis, assembly GCA_018524725.1. Classification (NCBI taxonomy): domain Eukaryota; kingdom Fungi; phylum Basidiomycota; class Agaricomycetes; order Agaricales; family Agaricaceae; genus Podaxis; species Podaxis mareebaensis. The sequence continues at coordinate 17,684 of JAEUWP010000388.1, read as the reverse complement.
GTGAATCCTTAGCCAGATGGTCGGGTGCTTTGGGAGCCAAATCCCAAGTTTTAACAGTGCCCGCTTGTGACGAGACAACTTGGCTGTCATCATTTGAAAAAGCAACAGATTGTGGAATTGTGGGGCTCTTGAATATAGCCTCCGCCTCGCCTGTCCTCACATTCCAAACCCTGATTGTCTCATCATTCGATCCTGAGACAACTCGTGTGTCGTCATGCGAAAAGGCAACAGATATCACCGAAAATTCATGGCCCTCGAATGTAGCCTCCACCTCGCCTGTCCTTGTATTCCAAACCCTGATCGTCTGATCTTCCGATCCCGAGGCAACTCGTGTGTTGTCATGCGAAAAAGCAATAGATGCCACCATATCTGTATGGCCCTTGAATGTATCCACCTCGCCCATCCTCGCATTCCAAATCCTGATCGTGTGGTCGTCCGATCCCGAGACAATTTGCGTGTCATCGTGTGAAAAAGCAACAGATGTCACCCAACTGGTGTGGCCCGCGAATGTGGCCTCCACATTGCCCGTCCTTGTATTCCAAATCTTGATCGTCTGATCACCCGATCCTGAGACAACTCGCGTGTCATCATGCGAAAATGCAACACATTCCACTGCATCTGTGTGGCCTTTAAATGTAGCCTCGACCTCGCCCGTCCTCGCATTCCAAATCCTGATCGTGTGATCAAACGATCCCGAGACAATTCGCGTGTCGTCATGTGAAAAAGCAACAGATGTCACCGAAAATGTGTGGCCCTTTAATATAGCCTCCACCTGGCCCGTCTTCGCATTCCAAATCTTGATCATCCGATCAAACGATCCCGAGATAACTCGCGTGTCATCATGCGAAAAAGCAACAGATGTCACCGAAAATGTGTGGCCCTCGAGTGTAGCCTCGACCTCGCCCGTCCTCACATTCCAAATCTTGATCGTCCGATCAAACGATCCCGAGACAACTCGCGTGTCGTCATGCGAAAAAGCAACAGATCTCACCCAACTTGTGTGGCCGTCAAATGTAGCCTCGACCTCGCCCGTCCTCACATTCCAAATCCTGATCGTCTGATCCTGTGATCCCGAGACAACTCGCATGTTGTCATGCGAAAAAGCAACAGAGTTCACCCAATCTACGTGACCCTCGAAAGTAGCCTCGACCTCGCCTGTCCTCGCATTCCAAAGTCTGACCTCCCCATCATGACATCCGGAGACAACTTGACTGCCGTCATTGGAGAAGGCAACAGACTTGGCCTTCGAAGTTCCACCAATACAGAGCTCCATTGATCCCCATGAGTCAGGCAGGCCTAGTATGACTTTTGGTCCCTGCTTCACCTGCGCACCATAAACTTGACGCATCAACGACCTTTTAGGAATCCATGTGAACGCAGACTGGTAGACTGCAAAACAATGTTGTTGAATGCACTCGAAGCCCATTCGCAGAAACCGGCAGGCGTCGTCAACAAGCAATTGTAGATCATCAGTGTCTGTAGCCCCGATAGACTGTCATGATATCAGCACATGAACCTCGCTTCCGCATAATCAAAACTCACTGTGAGAGCCGCACTTGCACTGAGAAGTGAATAAATGCCCGTCCTGAGTTCACGAACCACGCTCAAAGCCTCCATCCAATGCAAGAGGTGTGTCTCCAAGAACTTGCGTAGAGCATCAATAAGGGGTCCAATAACTAGCTGGTTTGAGCCCTCGACCTCGCTCAAATGGTCGGCCCAGTAAATACAAGCATACTTGAGTGCCTCGGGGATTTCGCTTGCATCTCTGGATGGATTGGTGCTGTCCATACGCGTGACGGTCATTGTTTCGGGGACCTCACAGATGTTATACTTGAGCGACCCGTTCATCAACTCGAGACATTTGAGTGCAAGTGCTGCGTGACCACGGAAGGGGAGGAGAGGGGTGAATGGGGAGAAACGTTTTGGTGGGCAGCGTTCGGGGTCTACGATAAATTCCGGGAAGGATGCATGGAATGGAGAAACTGGGGCGTTTTTGTCACGGGGAATGTGAATGACGGAGCTGAGTAGTGATAAGTGCATCTCTGGCTCTGATATCTGAGACAACGCGGAAAGTGCCTTGAGTGATAACGGACGCCGTAAGAATATGACAAACAAGACAAGGGTCTCCATTTGTGATAATTCTTCTTCTTCACGGGGGTCGCAGGCTTGCTTAACAATATCTCCGTAGAGCTCATCGATGGCTGAAGTTTGGTGCCGACTCCTTGTGCGTTTGGCCAACAATGTGAGTCGTTGTTTGTAATTGCGTCCGCCAGCTCGAATATAGCGCTGAGCCGTTGATGCGTAGACGAAAAGTTTCCCAGAATCCTTGACAATTTGAGATAGTTCGTTTTCTGGAGGCCACTCATCCTCGCCGATAGGATTACAGATCCTCTTTATCTCGGCTAGCGATTCCTTCAGATACAATTGAATGTCACTCTCCACTATATCTTTCTCGATCTCGTGAAGGAACAAGGTATCATGGGAACCCTGCAAGGAATCGAAGGCGGAAGGAATGGGATGGTCGGTTCTGCTAGTAAGGAAGAACTTGAGGGGAAGGCCCGATGCAGCAGTGAGAATGAGCCGAATTAGACGATAGACGAAATCAGGATTTGTGCATTCGTCGAGAGCATCGATAACGACAATCTTGTAAACCTTGGCCTGACTCCCAACGGCGGCCTGTAATGGGCCACTAATAAGCTTTCGAAACTGCTCTTGCAAGTCATTCGACTCGGCCAGATCGGGGTCCTTCTCGAGGGTTTTCACAACCTCCATGTTGAGAGTAGGCGAAGTCTTGACGAGGCCATACGCAACACCCGGGATGATGAGCCGCGGATTACTGGCTTTTTCTGAGGCTCGAGAGCAAAAGAAACTGGCCCCGAGCATCTGCCGCTTGTCCAAGAGCTCGCACAGCGACTGTGCGATTGTCGACTTTCCAGTGCCTGCCATCCCGACGAGCCAATACACCTTAGCACCATGCTCGTTGGAAGTCCAGGCCTCCAGCGTCTCGAGGACGTTGACGCGCGTGCCAGGCATGCATCCTCCGGGTTCACCGTAGGCGGAGCGCCGAGTTTTATATGAAACGTTCTCAGGACGAAGCTTATCAATTGAGCCTGTAACGGTGTGAGGATCACAAGTCGCCATTCGCATGGAGAGGAGCAACTTACGGGAATTTAGCAGCTGTTGATGGAATATATGAGGCTGAATGTCCTTTCTCAGATGCACAGTTACTTACTTGTAACATGTTCTGTATCGTTACTTTGGTGTGGAGTTGTATATCGATCTGTGAAATGCAATGAGCATCATGTACACAGGAGCACGATCTGCAGTTTGAGCGCCTACCAGGAAGAGATCGCAAGCGCTGTTAAGGTTCCTGGTAGTCCTCTGTATCTTCCCAGCATCATCGGAAACTTCGGCAATGCGGGTCCCCAATGATCGATCCTGCAAGTCCTGGACAACTTCAACCAAGTGCTCAATTGCTCTATAAAGACACCAAAGAGAAATCAGACACGAAAAACAAGAAAGCGAGGCTAATACGCACGTGGAGAAACTTTGGACTCTCTCTTCAAGCGCATTCAATCCTCCTGCTTCCTTGTACCTTTCAACGAGTGATAGGATAGAGCTCAACCTTTTCTCGAGCGCCACTAGTTCCTCATTATTTGTGGAAACGCCCTGCCGATCAGAACTTAATAACGTGAACATGATAGGAATGGCTTGCGCACATCATAAATTTTGTAAATTGTCGTGATTACAGCTGCGGTTGTTTTTAGGGGTGGGCAGAGGTCGGAACAGTCCTTGAGTCCTGCTGCTACGACCGCCAATCCATGAAGGACAGTGCTGCCCACAGCCTTTGCCTTCTCGAGCGATGTTGGCGGGTCTTGCTGCAGTGTCGGGATGATATCCTGATACTCGCTGCCAGAGGTACCAGGAGCTGTGGCTTGCGCTGTTTGGGGAACCTGGGATGTCGCAAGTGTGCGGGGAAGAGTTCCAGGGTTTGGAAGGGCATGAGGAGCTGCAGGAACTCCAAGGACCGAGGCGCTTGTGATTAGTGCAGCGATACCCTCCGGCTTTTTCTTTCTGAAGCGTTTGAGATGAGAGGACATTGCGAATCAACTAGGAGTGTACGGGCAATAGGGGTCCCAGAACGAGCTGGGGTTAGGTCGATGCATAAGAATGATGCTCGGTATCAAAAACTCTCACGTCAATCGCGGGAGGTTTGACCAAGTCGTCCTTCCTTGGCGCTCAATATTACACCTGTGGTTGTTATTCTACCCTCCAATTGCCCCTCGCGTCCCTAGCACATGTTAATATTCACCGCCTCGTTGCACCGCAGTACACACATACGACTCGCCACACCTGTGCTGTTATTCTTCAAGGCGATACTATCTCTTGTCACACCATTTCCCTCATCCACGCCCATGCTATTTTGGGGTGAGAGACCAGACCTCGGGGACGAGGCTGCAGGCGAGGCTAAAAAAGGAAACATCCACATTGGGTTTCCCTTTTCCATCCTGCGTTCCAGCTTCGTTTGTCAATCGTTTCCGACACGACACGCTAGAGAGGATTGGGAGTGCTTGTGCGAGGTGTCTGTCCGACTTAGATATTCGCTAGATTGATTCCTCGACAAACAACAGTGTGTAGCCGCTCAATTTATATTCCTTGAAAATCTCGTTGACATGATAGCGGCGAAACCCGCCAGTGCCAGCGACGTGCTTCGTTCCAAGAACGGGACAAAATCGTCAGAATTTCGCCGGGTTGAGAGGGGAGGAAACATTACCGGAGGAAGTGGGAGATCATGGCCTCTGAAGTTGGTGCTTTCAGTACCATGAGTATCATGACGACGTCAGTGCACAAGGTATCATCCGATCGCCTGATGCTGAGACAACTTCAAACAGTCGTGACCATCCACCGAACTCATGGTTCTCGCATTCCAAATCTGATCGTCCTATCATACGATCTGGGCTCAGACTGGAAACAACAACTCGACTACCCTCAGTGGAGAACACGGCTAAGTGATCGACCTCCGAATACCCACTGGTGCAGAGCCCCATCTCTGTAAATAGCCGTCAGAGAATGGCCTGGGCATGAACCAACATATGTCAGGCCTCAAGGCATTGGAGCGTCTGGCGAAGTCCCGTCAACGCCACATGTCATCAACAATACACTCGAGCCTACCGCACCGATGGCTACTTATCTTTTACGCCTACGGCGAGCACATGCTAATCCGTCCTGCATACCATCGTCTCAACACCCCGACTCCCATCAAGGCCCCGAAACTTTTGGCCTTGTGCCTTGTGCCAGCCTCCGGGGTTCGTACCCGACTCCTGGATTAAATATGAAGCAGGCTGTGAGCCGAGTGCAACCCTTCCCTCTCCCCTACACCTTCCCTTGCTTCCAGGTACCTTGCACGTGATAGGCAGGTGTCTTCGACTCGTCCAGGCTTTCTTTGCCACCCAATTCCCCCTCTAAATCCCTAGAAGCCTTGCTTGGAAAAAATGAGCTCGTGCTCCATTACCTACCACATCTCATATCTCTGGACGGCCTCCTCTGGTTCGCTCACCCTGCCGAGTTGATGATGCCCCTCAAGGTGGAAATGTGTACCAGGCAGTGGAATGGTGCGCATGCATTCTAACAGGGGTCGCAATCGGGCGGCAAAAGAGAGACGGTGGTGAGTGTTTGGCATCACTGTGACATCATTTCTCTGACTCTAATCATCCCGTTCGCTATCCGCCACCGCAGCCAATCGACCCACCAAAAAATCGACCTGCCCAACGTTGAACTCGAATTCTAAAACGCGCTAACTCTCAACTCCCTCCAAATTCATCTGTACCTCCAAACGTACTGCACATCCCCCTCAGGCTCCGAACTCGACACTATGCGGTCCATACTCCAACAAACCTAGATGCCATCTACATCGCGCCTAAACCCCAATTAGCTACCTCCACACCAGAGTCGAAACTCGTTGTGGTGGCAAATTAAAAACCGTACAGCACTATCTGCTTGTAGAGCCTTCTTGGCACAGCCCAATCCGGTGCCTACGGCTGCTGGTTGGCGGTGGTGGTTAGCGCGTGATTTGTGTATCTTGGGTTGACGACTTTGTGCAGATTAGATGGAGGTGAGAAGGTTTTGGGAGGAGTTGCGCCCGGGATGTGGAAAACGCTTTCGGAACGGGCGTATTCATGATCTTTCACACTTGGAGAGTGTATTCTCGAACTCGATCACCGACGTACCGATGAACGCGCTCGAGATAGCAGTGTTCGTTGGGCCGATTTTAGGGCGTGTTCGTCCCTGTCTGGATTTGTGGGCAACGGGGCTTTACGCTGGGGGGAGTAGAAGTGGGGATGTTGAGTAAGAGTGGTATGTTTAGAGGGTTGGTGTTGGTACTGCATAAGCTCTCGCTTTGTCGAATTTGTTTACACTTTGGGAGTATCGAGTTGTGCTTTGGTTGGCTACGTTGTCGGCTACTTCGCCTACGATCTCTACTACCTCCACTCCCCCTTCCTCATCGTATCACTACCATAGGGGATGAAGAAACTGAAAACACAAGCAGCGATTCTTGGACACACGAATAGGTATGGGGTACCGTATCTTTTATGTTACCTGCTGGCCTTCACAGGGGTGTATTGTGTACGCCGTTGCGTGGATAGGTCGCGCTTGGGCTGAGTACGTGGCGCTCGTGCAGTATCTTAAGGTGGATACGTCTAGGGATGGACGCGAAGTTGAGAAATTTGTTGGGAGGGCTTTGAATTCTAATGCCACAGCCGAGACTAGCAAAATCACTGCAGGACAGGAAGGCGGAGAAGAACCAACGACTTTCGTAACGACATTCCCTATTATCCTCCTCTCATTCACCACGTTCTACGCTACAGGCCATCAGAGTAGTACCTCCTCTATGCAATGGGAACGGGGTTCGTGTTGCGTGAGAGTGTGCGGTATCCTTGGAGTGTAAGCAGCGCCATGCTGAACGGCGCTGGCGCGTTTTCGATGCTGGGTGGTGGGTGGGTTACTCCGGAGATGGAAACGGGCTCCGTCATCTTTGAATTCTCCTCCCACATCTAAAATCCCTCTACAGGCGTAAAATTAACCCAACTCAACAAGGAGAGAAGCTACGTAGGTACAGATATCGAATATTTCTCACTTTTAACAACAACATTCCTCACATAGCTGTATTTCCTTGCATTATTCCTTGGCGCATCGACGAGCGCGGCGGTGTTGCGGAGACATTCGACGATGTGGAAAGGGTTCGCACCGAGTGTTATGGCTGCGTTGTTGAGTTGGGTGTTGAGGGTTTGGCTTGGGGTGTGCCTGGTGTGGGTGCTGGTATGGTGGGGAGTGGTGTAGTTAAAAGGCATGTGAAGAGATTGGATGGGCGTTTGTATCGGTTTTGGGATTAGGGAGGGGTGGTGGCGGAGAGAAGAGGATCGAGGACGTGGATAGTTTTAGATTCTTTAGAGATGGAAAGGTCTTACTGGTTTGGTATTCAGTTCGTAGTCTTGGTTTTTTCGTTTGCTAGAATATGGATTGACTGATGTACTCTATCTCACATTCAAGCGTTCAATACTGATATCTCTCGGCGTCTGAGAGCAAGATCCAAAGATCCATGAATCCGAATACTCCCACGCCCATTCGCCTCCTTCCACTCCCAAGCGTGTTGGGCTGGTGACCCGGCTCGTCCTCATCCACTCTGCCACCGTCCTCTTCTTCTTCCGTGGCTTCCTCCTCAGCCGTTTCGCCCTCTTGGACATATCAAAACCGCATCAAAATGCACATGAACGTCCACAACAAACACATAAGCGTGCCGTCATCCTCATAGTCGACGCACTCCGCTTCAACTTTTGTTCACCAAATCCACCAGAACCACGGAACACATACCACCAGAATGTATTGGCGCTCCTGCAGAACTGACAAAAACGCATCCGGGACATCCGTTCTTGTTCAATGTGTATGCAGACCCACCGACGACGACCTTGCAGAGGATCAAGGCTCTGACCACTGGAACGTTGCCCACTTTCGTGAATATGGGAAGCAATTTTGGTGGATCCACGATTTTGGAGGACTCGATTGTGAAGCAGATGCAGTTGGCGAATAAATCCGTGCGTTTAGTGCATTTACTCGCGTACCTGTATGTTAATGGGCTTAATGGGTTGCATGTGCGCAGATCACATTCATGGGCGACGACACATGGCTCTCCGTCTTCCCCTCCTCATTCCATCTGAACCTTACACTTCCGTACGACTCTTTTAATGTCGAAGATCCACACACAGTCGACACCGGCGTCCCCACACACCTCTTCCCGCCCCTTCACAATTCTCATCCAAACCTCCTCCTATCCGACACCACAAACTAGTCCGACTATCTCGTAGGTCATTTTCTTGGTGTAGACCATGTCGGACTTCGTGTTGGTCCGTCCCATCCTTCAATGAGCACAAAACCAACACAACTCGATACCACACTTCGCCAAGTTGTCCAATTACTGGATGATGAGACTCTACTCGTCGTATTGGGTGATCATGGGATGGACCACACGGGGATCACAGAGGGGACAGTATTCTTGAAACTTCGTCCGCTTTATGGATCTATTCCAAAGGCCCGGCGTTAATGGACACCACTCTAGGCCGGGAGATCTTTCCAGGATTAGTCGGGTACAAACCCTTCCCAGGGGAGAGAACGCCCTGGAGGTCTGTCCAACCAATCGACTGGGTACCAAGCCTAAGTACGTTATTGGATTTACCAATCCCATATAACAGCCTCGGAAATGTCATTCCCGAACCTTTCTGGCGTTTCTCCATCAAAAAACTCACCAAAAAACCGCCAACCCAACAACGAACTCAAACTCAAACTCGAAAAAGCACTAACCCTCAACTCCCTCCAAATCCACCAATACCTCCAAACCTACCGCGCATCCTCCTCAGGCTCCGAACTAGACTCTCCATGGTTCGCACTCCAGCAAACTTGGGACGCGATCTCCATTGGCCTAAACTTCAATCAGCCACCTCAGCACTAGAAACGAAACTAGTTGCGATGGCGACTTATAATCGCACAGCATTATCCGCGTGTAGAGCCATCTGGGCGCAGTTTGATCCCGCGCTTACGGCTGCTAGGTTGGCTGGGATGGTTAGTGCGGTACTGACTACATGGCTGGTGTATCTTGGATTGTCTTTCCACGGATTGGGTGGAGGCGAAAAGCTTTTGAAGGTGCTTGTGCCTGGGATATGGAAAATCATTTTTGGAGTGCGTATAACCACGTTCGTGCTCCTCCGCATCGTGGAGGGTGTGGTCCCAAACTTGGTCACAGGTGTATCGATGAATGCGCTCGAGGTGGCAGTGTTTGTTGGGCCAATGTTGGTATGTGTATTCATCTGTGTCTGGGTTTGTGGGCAGCCGGGATTTACGCTGAGGAGAGTGAGGACGGGAATATTGAGTAAGAATGGTGTGTCTGGAGGGTTGGTGTTGGTGTTGCATACGCTCTCGTTTTTCTCGAATTCGTTTACGTTTTGGGAGGATCGAGTTGTGCTTTGGTTGGCTGCGAGTTCAGTCATGCCGATGGTTTTATGGGGTGTCGCTGCGCCTGGCTTGTCCTCCACTTCGTCATCGTTGTCGTCGTCCACTTCAACTTTTCAAAGGAAGAATAAATCCAATGTTGGTTTGTGCAGTAAATTGGGTCTGACGAGTCTGAAAGGCAGGATTTTTGGATTCATGTTCCTCTTCCTTGTCTGCATCAGGCTCATGTCACTCGTGGCAGTTATATAGAGGAGCAAGGCGCGTATTGTCATGTCACATTTTACACTACGCCCCCTTCGCCTTCACTTGCTTCTATCCCTGCATCCCTGCTCGACCTCAGTCTTGATGCCACCTCAAATGCTACTATCACAACTGCGCCGGAACCGATGGCGACCATATCAACATCAACAATTCCACCCACCTGTTCACTCATCCTCCCCTCACCCATCGTGCTTGCTCTTCCATTTGCCATCACCAGGATTTTGGAGATTACGAGGAGCGACGATGGCAATGCACCCGCTATCATTTGGGGCATTTTCACGCCTGATCTAGTCGGTTCGTGGGTGTTTTGGATGTTAGAATGGGCCAAGAGCGGTGGTACGCATGGTGGCGTTGTGGAGGGTATAGTCGGACTCATTAAAGGCCTCGTGAGATTACGTTCGTTGAGGTCATGGATTACTAGAGGCGTTGCTGGTTGCGTTGTGCTTGGGTCCATTGGTTTGTGGATGGTGCCTTTGTGTTTGGATAATCGGGCATTGGCTACTTCGCCTACGATCGCCACCACCTCCACTTCGACTTCCTCAACACCACAGGTGGCGAAAACGCAAGTAACGATTCTTGGATACGCGAATGCATATGGAGCGCCGTACCTTTTATGTTGCCTGTTGGCGTTCGTGGTGATGTATTTGTGTATGCTGCTGCCTGGACGGGTCGTGCTTTGGCTGAACGCAGTGGCACTCGTGTCGTACCTTGAGGCAGTGGATGCAGCTAGGGATGTACGGGAGATTGAGACATTCGTTGGGAGGACTTTGAATCCTAATACTACAACCGACAAAGCCAACAAAACCGCCGGAGGACAGGAAGACGGAGAGAAACTAACCACCTTCTTAACGACCCTCCCACTTATCCTCCTCTCCTTCATCACGTTCTTCGCTACTGGTCACCAGGGTACAGTCTCCTCTATACAATGGAAAACGGGCTTCGTCCTGGGTAAAAATACAATATCCAACTTAAAATATAATCAGAATTATACTAAATAACACTAAAACATTTTTAATACTGAAATTAATAAACGATACATTCCTCAGGGGATAAAAACAGTCACCATCATCTTTATATTCTTCTCCTACCTCCAAAAACCCTCTGACAAGTATAAAATCAACCCCGACTCGACAAGAAGGGCATATTGAACACTCCTCACTCTTAACAACACTCCTCATACAACTGTATTTCCTTACACTACTCCTTGGCGCATCGACGAATGCAGCGGTGTTGCGGAGGTATTTGATGTTGTGGAAAGTGTTCGCGCAGAGGTTTATGGCCGCGGTTGTTGAGTTGGGTGTTTTGGATTTGGGACCAATTGTGGCGTGGTGCACGCCTGATGTGAGTGCTGGGAGGATGGGGAGTGGTGTGGTTAGGAGTGAGGGATGTCGATAGAGTTCGTTTTGCTAGAGATAGAACGTTGTAATCTTGGTTGTGTTCATTTGCTATAATATATTCGAAGACTTCAACGTATGCGGAATGACTTGTCTAATGGGTGTCGTTTAGAACACATCTGCTGCAACGCCACTCGTATACGAGTTACCCCACCTTATCTTTGGATCTGAGTATTCAATATATATCTTGTCGCCGTGGGTCCGTCTTGTAAACGGAACTTCTGACCTTAAATTAACCGGATGACTTATCAGGTTGTCCTGAGTCTCAATCCCCAAGTTGTACGGCGGTAGTCATCCCATTGCTCAGCTATATTAGCAGTCTAGCAGCATACGACATAGGTCACATTAAAGTGCATATTCATTAACACGAAATCAAGATCTTTCCGCGCAACGATGAACCCAGTGAGGTCCTATCCCTCATAGATCTCCTCTGTTCCTTCCTTAGCCGGCCCAGTTCGCTAAAAAGAGCGTCCACGAGATCTGGATCAGCCATCTACTCCATCTCATGCACGGCCAAGCCGGGATGAGTGTAACGACATAAATGCACTATTCCTACACTGCCACAACACATTAGGCTGAGGAATTCTTTGCTCTCTGTTAATGTGACCACCCTCTGAACTTATTAAGGATCGAAGTTACACAGTTTTACACAGTATCAAGTCAGCATCAAAGTTCATAAACTATTATAATAGATGTCTCTGCTATACAGGGGATACATTCAGAATAACTACAAGGCCGGAACCATATCCAAAACAGGCTTTGCTACCAGAATATGCGTGTGATTGAATAGTACGATAAGGAGGGGAGATCCAGCAGTGACAATCTACACCCAGTACCCAACGGTTACCATGAGAAAAGGAGGGCGAAGTATGGAACTGGAGAGGAATTTCATTATGTGAATCATTAGCCAGATAGTCGGGTGCTTTGGGAGCCAAATTCCAAATTTTAACAACGCTAGATTGTGATGAAACAACTTGCGTGTCGTCATGCGAAAAAGCAACAGATGACATTATACTTGTGTGGTCCTCGAATGTAGCCTCGACCTCGCCCGTCCTCGCATCCCAGATCCTGATCTTGTAATCAGCCGATCCCGAGACAACTCGCGTGTCGTCATGCGAAAACGCAACAGACGTCACTATACTTGTGTGACCCTCGAATGTAGCCTCGACCTCGCCCGTCCTCGTATTCCAAATCCTGATCGTCTCACCAAGCGCTCCCGAGACAATTCGCGTGTCGTCATGCGAGAAAGCGACAGATGTCACCGGGCTCGTGTGGCCCTCGAATGTAGCCTCCACCCCGCCCGTCGTCGCATTCCAAATCCTGATCGTCTGATCCCGCGATCCCGAGACAACTCGCGTGCCGTCATGCGAAAAAGTAACAGATATCACCGCACCCGTGTGGCCCTCGAACGTAGCCTCTACATCGCCCGTCGTCGCATTCCAAATCCTGATCATCTGATCCCACGATCCCGAGACAACTCGCGTGCCATCATGCGAAAAAGCAACAGATGTCACTGCCTTTGTGTGGCCCTTGGATGTAGCCTCGACCCCGCCCGTCCTCGCATTCCAAATCCTGATCGTGTGATCAACCGATCCCGAGACAACTCGCGTGTCATCATGCGAAAAAGCAGCAGATGACACTGTCTTTGTGTAGTCCTCGAATGTAGCCTCGACCTCGCCCGTCCTCGCATTCCAAATCCTGATCGTGTAATCAACCGATCCCGAAACAACTCGCGTGTCGTCATGCGAAAACGCAACAGACGTCACTATACTTGTGTGACCCTCGAATGTAGCCTCGACCTCGCCCGTCCTCGCATCCCAAATCCTGATCGTGTGGTCATCCGATCCCGAGACAACTCGCGTGTCGTCATGCGAAAAAGAAACAGATGTCACTATCTTTGTGTGGCCCTCAAATGTAGCCTCGACCTCGCCCGTTCTCGCATTCCAAATCCTGAGCATGTGATCATACGATCCTGAGACAACTCGCGTGTCGTCATGCGAGAAAGCAACAGATGTCACCGGGCTCGTGTGGCCCTCGAATGTAGCCTCGACCTTGCCCGTCCTCGCATTCCAAATCCTGATCGTCTGATCATACGATCCTGAGACAACTCGCGTGTCGTCATGCGAGAAAGCAACAGACGCCACCTTATTTGTGTGGCCCTCGAATGTAGCTTCGACCTCGCCCGTCCTCGCATCCCAAATCCTGATCGTGTGATCATCCGATCCCGAGACAACTCGCGTGTTGTCATGCGAAAAAGCAACAGATGTCACCGCATTTGTGTGGCCGTCGAATGTAGCCTCGACCTCGCCCGTCCTCGCATTCCAAATTCTGACCTTCCCATCATCCCATCCGGAGACAACTCGACTACTGTCGTTGGAGAAGGCAACAGACTCAACACTTGAAGTTCCACCAATGCAGAGCTCCATCGGTCCCCATGAGTCGCGTAGGCCTAATATGACCTTTGGCCCCTGTTTCGCCTGCGCACTATAAACTTGACGCATCAACGACTTCTTGGGAATCCATGTGAACGCGGACTGATAAACTGCGAAGCAATGTTGTTGAATGCACTCAAAACCCAACCGCAGAAATCGGCAGGAGTCATCAACAAGCAACCGTAAATCTTCAGCATCTATAGCCCAAATAGACTATCATGATATCAGTGTGTGAACTTCACTTCTACATAATCAAACTTACTGTGAGAGCCGCACTTGCACTAAGAAGTGAATAAATGCCTGTCCTTAATTCACGAACCACGCTCAAACACTCCATCCAATGCAAGAGGTGTGTTTCTAAGAATTCGCCCAGAGCACCAATAAGGCGTGCAATAAGCCGCTGGTCTGAGCTCTGGACCTCGCCTAAATGGTCAGCCCAGTAAACACAAGCGTATTTGAGTGCCTCGGAGGTTTTGCTTGGATCTTCAGGTGGGTTGGTGCTGTCCATACGCGTGACGGTCATTTCTTCGGGGACCTCACAGATGTTATACTTGAGCGACCCGTTCATCAGCTCGAGACATCTGAGTGCGAGTACTGCGTGACCATGGGCGGGGACGAGAGGGGTGAATGGAGAGAAGCGCTTTGGTGGGCAGCGTTCGGGGTCCACGAGGAATTCCGGGAAGGATGCATGGAACGGGGAAACTGGGGCGTTTTCTTCAGAGGGAATGTGAATGACGGAGCTGAGCAGTGATAAGTGCGTCTCTGGCTCGGGTATCTCAGACAACGCGGAAAGCGCCTTGAGTGATAACGGACGCCGTAAGAATATGACGAACAAAACGAGAGTTTCCATTTGTGACAATTCGTCTTCGTCACGAGGATCGCAAGCTTGTTTAACAATATCTCCGTAGAGCTCATCAATAGCCGAAGTTTGGTGCCGACTCCTTGTGCGTTTGGCCAATGACGTGAGCCGTTGCTTGTAATTGCGCCTGCCTTCCCGAATATAGCGCTGTGACGTAGAAGCGTAGACGAAAAGTTTCCCAGAATCCTTGACAATTTGGGACAGTTCACTTTCCGGAGGCCACCCGTCCTCGCTGACAGGATTCCAGATCCTCTTTATCTCCATTAGAGATTCCTTCATATACAATCGAATGTCGCTCTCCACTATATCTTTCTCGATCTCGTGAAGCAAGAAGGTGTCATAGGAACCGTGCAAGGAATCAAAGGCAGCAGGAATGAGGTGGTCGGCTCTGCTGACAAGGAAGAACTTGATGGGAAGGCCCGACGCAGCATTGAGAATGAGCTGAATGAGGCGGTAGACAAAATCAGGATTTGTACATTCGTCAAGAGCATCGATAACGACAATCTTGTAAACCCTGGGCTGATCCCCGACGACAGTGCGTAACGGACCACAAATGAGTTTTTGGAACTGCTCTTTCAAGTCGTTCGACTCGACCAGATCGGGGTCTTTCTCAAGGACTTTCACAACCTCCACGTTGAGAGTAGGCGAAGTCTTGGCGAGGCTATATGCAATGCTCGGGATGATGAGCCGCGGATTGCTGGCTTTTTCTGAGGCTCGAGAGCAAAAGAAACTGGCCCCGAGCATCTGCCGTTTTTCCAAGAGCTCGCACAGCGACTGCGCGATTGTCGACTTTCCGGTGCCCGCCATCCCGACGAGCCAATACACCCTAGCGTCCTGCTCGTCGGAAGCCCAGGCTTCCAACATTTCGAGGACATTGACGCGTGTACCAGGCATACATCCTCTAGGTTCACCATAGGCGGAGCGCCGTGTTTTATACGAAACGCTCTCAGGACGAAGCTTGTCAATTGAGCCTGTAGTAATGTGAGGATCACAAGTCGCCATCTGCACAAAGAGGAGCAACTTACGGGAATTTAGCAGCTGTTGATGAAAGATATGAGGCTTAAAGTGCTTCCTTAGGCGCAAAAATCACTTACTTGTAGCATGTTCTGTACGTTTATGTTGGTGTGGAGTTGTATATCGATCTGTGAGATGCAATAAGCACCATGTATGTAGGAGCACAGTCTGCAGTTTGAGCACCTACCAGGAAGAGATCACAAGCACTGTTGAGGCTCCTCATAGTCCTTCGTATCTTGCTGACATCGTCAGAGAATTCGGCAATGCGGGTCGCCAATGATCGATCCTGTAAGTGCTGGATGGCTTCAACCAAGTGCTCGATAGCTCTGTGAAGACGTCGAAGAGACATCAGGTACGGGAATAAGAAAGCGAGGCCAACACGTACGTGGAGAAACTTTGGACTCTCTCTTCAAGCGCATTTAATCCTCCTGCTTCCTTGTACCTTTCGACGAGCGATAAGATAGCGTTGGACCTTTTTTTGAGCTCTATTAGCTCCTCATTATTTGTGGATACGCCCTGCCGATCAGAACTCAGTAATGTGATTGTGATAGGAATGGCTTGCGCACATCGTAGATTTTGTAGATTGTCGAGATTACGGCTACGGTTGTTTTTAAAGGTGGGCAGAGGTCGGAACAATCCTTGAGTCCTGCTGCTACGACTGCCAGCCCATGAAGGGCAGTGCTGCCCACAGCTTTTGCCCTCTCGAGCGATGTTGGCGGGTTTTGCTGTAGTGTCGGGATGATATCCTGATACTCGTTGCCGGAGGTACCAGGCGCTGTGGTTTGGGCTGTTTGGGGAACCTGGGATGTCGCAAGCGTGCGGGGAAGAGTTCCAGGGTTCGGAAGGGCATGAGGAGCTGCAGGAGCTGCAAGGACCGAGGCGCTTGTGATCAGTGCAGCGATACCCTTTGGCTTTTTCTTTCTGAAGCGTTTGAGATGAGAGGACATTGCGAATTAACTAGCAGTGTACGGGCAATAGGAGTCCTAGAACGAGCTGGGGTGAGGCTCGGGTCGACGCATAAGAGTGATGTTCGGTATGAAGACTCTCACGTTAATCTCGGGGGATTTGACCAAGGGTGTACAACATTGCACCTGTGGCTGTCACACCACCCTTCAATTGGCTCTCGCATCTCTGGCACATGTTAATATCATCGCCTCGTTGCACCGCAGTACACACATACGACTCGCCACGCCTGCACTGTTATTCTTCAAGGCGATACTATCTCTTGTCACGCCATCAGTTCGCCACTGCCCTCATCCACATCCATGCTATTTTGGGGTGAGAGACCAGACCTCAAGGCCTCAGCCTCACAAGAGGCCGCAGAAGAGGTAGAAAAGGAAACCATCCACATTGGGTTTCTCTTTCCCGTCCCGCGTTTCCTTTGCCAAAAGATGTCTTCTAGCTTCGTTTATCAACCAGTTCCAATACGGCGCGCTTGAAGGATTTGGGAGTGTTTGTGCGAGGTGATGGTCCGACTGGGATGTTCGCCAGATTGATTCCTCAACGACAACGGTGTGTAGCCGCTCAATTTACATTCCTTGAAAATCTCGTTGACATGATTGCGGCGAAACCCGCCAGTGCCAGCAACGTGCTTCGTTCCAAGAACAGTGAGAGGGGAGGAGACATTACCGGAGGAAGTGGGAGATCATGGCCTCCGAAGTTGGTGCTTTCAGTATCATGACGACGTCAGTGCACAAGATATCATTCGATCGCCCGATCCCGAGACAACTTTGTGTGTTATCAAACAGTCGTAATCATCAGTTGATCATCCACCGAATTCATGGTTCTCGCATTGCAAATCTGGTCGTCCTATCATACGATCCGGACCGAGACTGGAAACAACTCGACTACCCTCAGTGGAGAACGCGGCTATGTGGTCGACCTCCGAATACACACTGGTGCAGAGCCCCATCTCTGCAAGTAGGCGTCAGAGAATGGCCTGGGCATGGACTAACGTGTGTCAGGCCTCGAGGCGTTAGAACGTCTGGCGAAGTCCCTCCTGTCAATGCCGCATGTCATCAACAATATACTCGAGCCTACTGTGGAGCCGTTCATTCGCCTACTCGAGAAATCAATGTTTCTCGCCCGTCTCATGACACCTCCGACAGTAGCCAATCATGCGAAGCGGAGCGCTCACTCGCAAGACGCTCAAGGGACCAGGTCCATTTTTCTACCCGTCCGCCCACTTCCTTATTTCTTTCCCTCGGTCTATCAGCTATTGTAAAT
>JAEUWP010000208.1:0-14076 GCA_018524725.1 Podaxis mareebaensis | reverse complement strand
GAATAATGAATAATTTCCTTCATACAATAAATGTGTGACAGGCTGGAGGGCACATCAGGACCCGATCAACATTCAATCGATGGAAGTTAGACCATGTCCCTCTCGGCGACGGTAATAGATGCTAAAACGAGCGGAACTGCGGAAAGAGAAGCGTGATGGCAGTGTATTTAAGCTCTCAACGGGTATATAGCGTTGGCGACCTCAAGAAAATCTCTCACAATTTCACACCAAGTCCCTCTCATCTGCTACCATGACCCCCGCCGGAACAGGCGATGATATTCAAGCCGCCAAAGAGCTCGCTAATCTACTAGGAAGAGAACTCGTTCAGGCCAGAAAAAGGGTTACGAAATTGGAGAAACAAGTACGCTGCAAGACTGTTTGCAAGCCATCGTGACTCAACGATGTCCAGGTGCAGGAAAGCAAGAAGAAATTGAATCAGTCCAAGGCCAAACCGCTTAATAACCCCCCTGACCGTGCGCCAAATGCTGTATTAGAGCTTCAGCGAGAAATCGATAGATACAAGCAAGAGGAACACCGGTTGAAGCAGACAGTCGATCAACTCAACGCTGAATGTCAGAACGTAATGGTATGCTCACCCTCCCTGTATTCTGTCTCTGCGTTGATTTGCTTTTCTGAAGAATAAGGTGCTGAGGCCCCAAATGGTTCCCACGGTTGAGCTTCCCCTCATTCGATCATACAGGAAAAGGAGATTCAAGCTCTCCGTAACGAGGTAACAGCTTTGAAAGAACAACGTAAAACTGCTCGGGAAGAGGCACGTAGGGCGAAAGAGGTGATACAGACGATTGTCTCTTCTCCTGAAATGTTAACTGAGTGTGCACGCAGGCCTGCGAAGAGCTTGGACGACGCGCGAAAGAGTTAGATGAGTGTTTGAAGGAACTAGAGAGGCCAGATGACGGACGGGAGGGATCGGACGACCCCTTCAGTATTATATCCTCGTTGCCATTGTGCCCGGCACGACCTGTGCACGGAAGTCTAGTTCCGGTTGCGAAGAAGGGTATCAGCCTTCGCGAACATCTTCTCTCTGTGAGTCTTACGGTTGTGGGACGTCAACATAGGAACTTACAATCACTTCAGGACCCCAGCACACAGCCATATGCCGACGTCGTCCTTTTCTTTCCAGGCAGATTTACATGGTGCACGACCTCTCAAGTGTATCACCATGCCTTGGCCTTCGGGCCCACGCATATTTTCAATACCCAATACCGGAGGTGGGAAAAAAGGTCGACTATGGAATCCCTGTACGGTCAAACGCGCGAGCTGTTCTACGAGGACAGGTGCAACATCTTTTATGCTGGAACGTATCGGTGCGTTCGACTACGCAAGCCCTTTATTGACTGGCCAGATTCCAAGGTTGAAGGATTGGTATGTACTCCGTTCACTCATTAATCATTTCGCGCCCTTGAATGATGAAAATGGAAGACGTCTTACGCCGTGGCAGAGACTGCCTTATCCGAAGATTTCTCCAACGCCCCTTGTTCCCATGCGCACAAGGGCACTATCAGCAAGCTATACCGCGAAGGAGTACTGAAGCTGGAGTGCATGGGGCTTCAATGTGTAGGTTTCAAAGAGAAACTATACAAAGATCTTGTCGCTCGCCACCAGTCCTCATCACCACCGAAGGGAAAGAGACGCCCTGACAGTACCGAAGAGGAAAGGACGAAAAAACGGAGGACCTAGATAAAGGGGGATTCTGGGACGTACATATATTGGCTGAAGAGACATGTACGATTACAGTTAGATGCTGGTTATTCCCCTCCCACTGAAAGTGGAATCTTCCTCACCCATAACCAAGACAGTAGATAATTCGACTCGATCCCCACCGTCCCCAGCATTTCTAATGCTGCGCATATTGAGGATGAGTCTACACGACTACAGTTGTGGTGTTTCAGTTATATATCACAAACTGAGTGTTTGGGAAGGGGATACCACGATTGATATTGCACAATTAAGAATGCTGGATGACGTTACAGATTAGCCATTATTATCCGTGTGATTTGGAGGTGTAATGCATACCAGAAGATGACATGACCTAGTTGTTGAACGAGAAATGAGTAGGGGAGTACTGAGATCACGATACCTAGTAGTGGGCAAGTGAGTCACTAGTCTACCATTCGGGTGTCGGACTACGTCACCACTCATGATAATGCATGCCCAGGAGTTATCACGCATAACGACTCGGATGATGGGATGCTTAGACCATCCCCCTTTCACAGCGTTGCGATACTTGTGGAATGTAAGAACCCATAGGAGACATTGATTGATGACAACCGTCGAACTGTGCTTGGCCCCATAAGCCCCCTGGCTTAAGGAGTCTGAATATACACACCCAAACCACTTCGTGCTATTGGGCATTTGTTTTGGGATACAGAATAAGTCTGTTTCTACTTCAGTCACACCCTTTATCCCATTCCAAAGGTTGAGCACTCGAGCGGATGAGAACCAGACAACGAGAAAGGCTCCCAGAAGACGTGCCTGGTCATACAGTGCGTAAACTGTGAATAAAGCCAGTTTTCGTCACCTTTTGCGGATCAACTAACATTCCTGGACCAACCTCTGATCATCATGATCATTTCCATATTCCAGAGCAACAGCAGGATCGCAAAGGTCTGAAACGCGAGCCATGGTAGGCATTTCCCTTTCTGTCGCTGTAGAACGGAAGGTGATGAATGAACAATATTGACACTGGAATGACCAGATCCAAAGTTAGTACATAGACGAACAAAAAGAAGAGCAGGAAGGAAATGGCATACGCTTGTATAACTAGAGCCAGGTATCGGCTGAGAAAGAAAGATGACTTGACGGATAACTCTGATTCACTGTCAGATTCAGTGAGCATCAAACAGAATTTGAGGCAAGCAGGAGGGCTTACAGCCAGACGCACTGAACTTCTCGTTCCCAAGTCAGGACCTGGTCATAGGCTAACAAGGCGAGGCCAGCTACTATTGCCGAAATCAGAGTTAATTCACTGCTAGCGGAGCTGCATGACTCACTGTTGGCATATTGTCTGATTAGTACCTCGGCCATGTGTAACCGATTATCATTGGGGCATGGACGCTTCAAGCAATCTTTCGCGGGTTTATATAACAGTTCATAGCTCCTTAAGGAAGTGGCTAGCTCTATAGCCTGAGACACGGTTACGGCAGACCTTGCAGTTTTCAAATGCCTTGGAGCTGGGAGGTCTGGCAGAGAATGAGAACCAAGCTGACCCTAACTGTCACTTTCTGTCATTCATGCCGGAAGCCACAGACATCATCGAATGGGCCGTCGGGATCCATGAGCCGTACTAAGTCCATGCACAAGCCATATTCAGCGGGTGATGCAGATGAGGGATGGCAACATGTCGGAAGAGGGTATAATGCCAGGGGAGAACGCAAGTTGCCGCAGGTAGAATTCAACGGATGTCATAAATTATGATTTACTAGGACACGGAAAGAGATCAAAAGGACATAAAGCATTGTACGACTTATATCCAGCCGCCCGTCTCTAAATTTGTAGTGAGCTCCGGGCCAGAAGTGTGTTTGGAAACGTTCAGACTACGTATATTCAGAATCATTCTATAGGTATGTCGGCGTGAGTGGGTGAGTCTATGCAATATGATGATGTGGGTACTAATGAATGAATTCGCACCGTTACCGACAACAGTGTACATAAAAGGCTGACAAAGGCATGAATAACGAATCGTGTTGGACTTGAAGGAAACTTGTGGCTTACCAATACGTGATATGACCAATTTGTTCAACAAAAAGCGAATATGGAAGGAAGACGATAAAAGGATCTTTAGTCATAGCTAATGAGTATCAGTGTGCAAAATATACATGAGATGAAACCCGCAAATACAGCATATAGCAAGACATGTCCGGGAATTATCTCGCATGACGAGGCGCAAGATTAGCTTCTCCGACCAGCCATTACGAATAGCGTCTCGATGCTTGTAGCTCGTGAGACCCCACAGTATGCATTGATTGAGGAGGGCCGTTATACTAGTTAGTTGTGGTGAATGAGCATTCATTGTTGCCTAAGACCTTAATATACCTGCCTGAAGTGAGTCGTGGTCTCCGGTGTTTCGATCATGATACAGTTTGTGTCCACTTTTAATGTGTGGACAGATTTTACTCCGGTGAAGGCAGTCATCCCGAGCGAAAAGGCAAGCCAGGAAGCGGGGCAAACACCCGTCTTGAAGTTACGATCATACAGTGTGTATACTGCATGGACTTGAACTCGGAAGACACGATGACACGATTTTAGGGTTAAACTCACCTCGTAGCACCAATGTCACCTCAAAGTTAATCAATAATGTCCCAACAGCACTTATTTAAAATCCAAACCAAACATAACAACTTACCACCTCTTTCTTCAGGATGTATGGTTGCGTGTAAATGAGATTAATCCTACGATGCAAATGGTGAACGGTTCTCCAGCCGCGGAGAATCATGGGACCTACATCTGGGTAAACAGTGCCCAATAACGAGCGAAAAAGAACGAAATTTTGATGGTCCACTCGGAGCTCCTAGCATTCGTTGGTATCAGTGGTCATTGTGTTCTGAGAACTGGGTCTGGCCAAGGACTGACTTCCAGATGCATCTCACCTCCTTCTCCCATGTCAATGTTTGATCTTATACCGGGACCGCCAAACCGGTGACTAAAAAAATTAGTGGTATGGTTCCGGTAAAGTAAAGGAAGGCTCCTACCATTCGTATGCTGTCGTATGAGGGCTTTAATCGAGCTATATCGTCGCGACTTTATATAACTGTACCAGTAGCGGGTGAGAAGAACCGAAGGAAATCCAGAAAGATTGTATAAGGCAGCCTAAGGGCCGAGTCGAATTTAGTGATGGTAAAGTTGGACCCCTAACGACCAGGTTGCGAGACCGAAGGGGCATGCCGACGGATCGCCCAGACCCTCCTTTCAATCACAACACAGCTCATCCCTGTACGAGAGGTAGGTCATGGATATGGGGGGAGATGGAGGCTGGGGGGTTCGAAAGAGAGGCAGTCTGTGGAACAAACTGCTGTGACAGTCACGAGAAATTGTACTACCCTGGCACCCATTCCTCATCAGAGACGGTACTTCATTCAAGATAACGGAAGTATAAGAGGTCTGATCCGCTAAAATTTGAGTTACCACGCCTGTGAATATTGTCGTTTTCCATGACGTCTTCAACCCAACTTCAACCAAGCTTGGCACCTTGTTGAAACAGATACGAGGGTGAGTGACAAGCTAGAGGTGAATGAGTAGTAGATGATCCGTGCCGCTGTGTGGAATGGACTGCGAAGGTTATCAATTCACCAGGTAATATGTAAGCATACGATGGACAGCGAAACAAAGTCCTGAGGTATAATATCAAAACAGTAAATAAGGAGGTATTCAAGATTGCTTCATGGCCCCTAGGCTTTTTCCCGATGCAAATGCTCTACCGCTGTCCCTGTCCCACTAACCTGAATAGTTTGACCATTTTGGACTGGCTCCAACCGTGGTTTTCCATAATCCTCCCATACAAGCAAGGTCTGTAGCTGCGGGCTGTTAGGTAGCAGAACGCTCGCGTAAGGCTGAAGACCACCGTAAAACTTCTCCATCTTCAATGCTTTGAACAGGGTCGAGGTGAAGAGCATCCCCAGGGACATGATGAACGCGATGATTGCGGCCAAGACGAGAGGGACAAAAGCAAGAGCGTAAGGCGGATTATAGCACGTAGCATCCTTCCCACCTGTGCTGACGACATTCAGAGGCCCACTCTGGATGGAGTCCGCCGCCCAACCATTAAACGCACTACTTCCGAGGATGTAGGAAGCACCCAACTCTCCTGACCACTTAGTCACGCGAGCGGGTGTGAAGTTGAGAGCTCGATATTCCTCCTCCAGGTATGCAAGACTCGCGAACTGATCAGTGAGATCAAGGCTTCCACCGACGTTCAACATCATGCCACCCACGCGCGGAAAGGAGTTGGCGCCGCTACCAGCGCCGTGTGTATAAGCGATCCGACTTCTACGAGGACGAATGAAGTGGTTCGTGGATCCAGCGGGATTAGGCGTGAGTGAGTATCGGTAGAGTGGGTCGAACGTATCATATTGAGTATCGCTGCCGACAGGATGGGCATGCCACCAATCAGCCATAGTGGTATGAAGGTCACTAGGAAGCCGCTCGAATGTCACATTAACGTTCCCATTTCCATCTACCTCGATGTCGGCGCGCACGAGATTAACCTGCATTGCTGTTGCACACACCATCCTCGACAACCCAACATACAGTCTCCCATTATCCATGCTCGATCCACCAATTCCCAGCAAATTACATGAATTCTCGTCTTCGATTGTACGTCGATGGGGTGAGCTGACGTTGAGTTGGCTCTCCAACCGTTCAGAGCAGTTTCCGAAAATGTTGGTGGCGGCGTCTGTGTTAGAACTGAAAGAACCACCTGGAAGTCGCGGCAATATGTACGACTGGATATTGGCGGCCGCAGTGGGGCTGACCGACGATGAGTTGATGCCCAAGACGAGACCCGAGGTCGTATTCAAGGTCGACATGTTCCACATCGGCGTGAGATAGTCGCGAACTTCGTCAACGGTCTGTGAAATGACGTCTCTCAGGTAATCTGGCCCAGCATATTTTCTCCAGGACCCATTAGGATCAGTTGCAAACGCATCAACCGCTTGGGCGCCCATAGCGTAGACGTTGTCTTCGGTGTACATGCCGATGGTCATGCACCCAACATCAGCTTCCAGAGCGAGAGTTTGCGGAAGAGAAACGCGAGTAAAGGGAGGAAGGTGGGGTATACCCAAGAAGGCGCGGAAGCCGCTGTCGTGAGGGACGGCGGCGATACCATTCATAATGACCGGCTTTGGGGTCCGTCGATAAAGGGGTCCGATGAAGTACCCGTTCAGCTCGAACACGTCCGACTGGATATGGTTGTACCTCGTCAACTGACGAGGCATAAGGACGGCGGTGTCAGAGGTGTTAAGGCCTTTGAAGACAGACTTGTCGGCATAGGTTGAGTTGGTCCACGCAGTGCACGCAGACAAAGTATCGTTGGCGTTCAAAACGAAAGGCTCCACCGCGTCACAACGGAAATACTTTACGTCGGAAGGGTTTGTTCCATTGATCATGTTCTCGCGCAAAAGCTCAAGAGCACGGTTGTCGTCTCGGACAGAAGCTGGGGCATCAAGGAAGCTGGGGCCTGCGGTAGTGCACGCGTAGAGACCGATGAGACCCACGTCGCTGAGTTTCACAAAGAGGGAGTAAGAAAGGAGGAGAAGGATGCCGAGGGCTAATTTGGATGTACTGGTGGGATCGTTGGTCTTTCCGCGACGGAACAACCATTTGATAGAGGAAGAGGTAGCTGTTTCTCTACCCGCTATGCGACTGAGGACGTCATGCGTTGCAACTGACGCGATCCGAGGGGCGTTGCCGAGGACAACGAGGCCAACAAGGAAGAGGCCGCCCGCGGAGAGTATTTGAATCGCAACACGAAGGATGAAAGTAACTTGACCGGTCGTCAAGATGGATGAGACAAGCATGGCTCAAGGGGAAGGAACGACTCTGCACAAAGGAGTGCGTGGCAAGGGATATGGGAGCGGCAAATGAATGAAACTACCCAGAGGCTTTAGAGGCTTTATATTGTGAACCCTCCTTGGACTTCGGCTCTTTTCGAAGGCTTAACTGAAGGCCTTGCCTCCGGCCCTGGAGATGTGATAAATATCAGATGGTTTGGTACGGTTTGGTATCCCGTCCATTCGCCGTCCTCCCGCCGTCCGAGAGAACTATTTTCTCAGACCAGCCTAAGAAATAGTGGCATACTCACAGAACCGAGTTTAATCGAGGTGGGCTGGCTCAAACTTGATCTCATAGCTGAATTATTAGAAACAAACGGACATTCCCTTGACAGTCATTGAACGAGTATTTCTCCATTTGATCTCTGTCATTTCCTCTTTCATGACACAAGTTGGGGATAACAAAGGGTATATTTGCCTCGAAGAGTACGTCCCACGACTCTCGTATCCCTGTCCTGCGGGCTTAAAAAGCTGTATGGTTGTGTTCTCGGAAACGATCTGTGGAACATTCTTAAATTTTGACTGCAAGGGCGGGAACCGTATAGATGACGAGGCCGATATCTCTAGGTCCCTCCACCGACTGATCCCAATATCTCAGTGATTGCCAAATTCTGGGATCACACTCGTTTCTTTGCTTGGCTGATTGGACGAATGCAGTCAGCACCCAGGTACGTGATTGAAGGCAGTGACACAACTCTAACTCCCTCTTGGGCGCAGCCAGTCATCATGCGATCAAGCATCTCACCTGCCTTTTTTATGAGCCAAAACAAGCATAGGTAGAGATCGAACATTGAAGCAGAATATCAATGAAGCGGTTTACAGTTCAAGATTGCCCGACTGTATCTCGGGTCGAAGCACCGGGAACACATCATTCCACCACGACGAACGGGTGCTTGGCAAAAGCTCCATGCCGCAACTGTCAAAGTGGAGTTTTGAATGAATACATTACATACGGGATGCCATGAAGGCGGCAGGCTAGGCGGAAGTTGACAACATATTGTCACCGTTTTCTAGGTGTAGCTCCAGTGGCCTTGTGATCCATTAAACCTTAGGGTATCGATTGTCCAGAGCGATGGCTTGGCAGCTCAGAGGTCTCTCCACAAGTCTTCAGTGCGGTCGTCCAGACTGTTATATTTGAGAGGTTCACATCTTCAGCCCCTAGACCTCTTCCACCGAGAGCCAGGGTGGCTCAAC
This sequence comes from Podaxis mareebaensis, assembly GCA_018524725.1. Taxonomy (NCBI): domain Eukaryota; kingdom Fungi; phylum Basidiomycota; class Agaricomycetes; order Agaricales; family Agaricaceae; genus Podaxis; species Podaxis mareebaensis. Next base: position 5,317 of record JAEUWP010000208.1, on the reverse strand, counting down.
GTAACACTGGCCCGAGAGTCTGACCCTATCGCTCGCCCTGCCACAGAATGCGACCCCAGGTCGGGAGTAGCGATTGTCAGGGACAAATCAACACTAACAAATTCTTGGCATTACAGCAACCACAGCCCACAGGCCTACATTAGTGGATCCACAATAGGAACAAAGCTTCGATTCCAATGTGAGACGTTTACCACGTGAACCTCATAGTGAACAACGTGCCCTCGAGTCAGCCACAACTGGAAAGAATGCTAAGCCACTCATGCAAGTCTCATGATACTACGTACCAGGTACGGCGTCCTTCAGGCAGTCTCCCATTAACATCCTACTCGGTTAAAAAGCATAAGGATTCGAAGATAACCGAGTGAGCCCGTTTTGCCTGCAGAAGAAGCAAACAGAACTGCGACCCTGTTGGGTAAGAGTGACTGGATACCCCGGCTTTCGCCCGACGTTTGTTGGATCGGAGTTGCCCAAATTCAGGTTATATGCGATATTTGCTTGTTCCTCATTGGCCGGCTTCCTTTGAAGTCCTAGGGTTGTTGGACTGAGGCAGTGAAAGGAGTAAGTACTTATGTTTAGTAGTTTGAATCGTGAACATAACCCAGGTCGCCTAAAGTTCACATGTCATGTTGCTCCCAAGTTGGAGAATGAGGGAGTGTATTTCGCACACTACGTTTGATCCGTCTCTGGTGTCAGCAGCTTTGAGGTCTGCCAGCTCACCTTGAACTGGTTATCGTCGGGCAATACAGGTGGAAAACAAGGAATCACTTGGTCAGATCGATCAATGGGATCTATGTGCAGCGGTGGATGGGATTTCTTCCCGTGGATGATCGATGCGACGAGGGAGAGAATCAACTATGGCTCGAAGAGCCGCCGAGCTGGAAGCCGTGTTGCCTTGATTTTCCAATCGTTTAGGATGCTCGGGATGCCCATGTCCAAGTGAATTTCGTGTCTCGGAGACTCCTAGGTGGCGGGTTCTGGGACGTGACCAAGAATATACGTTCCTCCCGGAAGGATACACCACCAGCTAGGTCTCCTCAACAGGTTTTGGGCTGCATGTCCGGGGAACTGGGGAGACCAAACGAGGCTTTCAATCACCACTTTCCCAGCTAAAAGTCCTAGGAGAAGAGCGAAGTATGATACATTCATTATGCATGCGAAAAAAAAAGAACAGGAAGAAAGATTTCGACTCAAAGGAACCTCTACAGTTCAACATCCCGTACGCCATCCTTGTCCACAACCTTGACCTTATACCTCTCCGGACTGACGACTAGCCTCTTTGATACCTCCTCAATGCACCTCTTCAGCGTCGCAAGACCCTCCTCGAGCGGAGCCTCGGGATCATGATAACTGTACCGTCACACAGACGTATCAGCACTTTACCAAAAAGATGGGAATGGAAAGCACTAACCGATCCAACAAACTCAACGCAAAATACGCTCCGTATCCATGCGCCGCAAACGGCACCTCCGACACCGTCCCAAGATAATCAATCCAGTACAACTTGGGTTCGTAGCTCGCGGTATCGTAACCACCTACGAGCAAGTTTACAGCATACGGGCTCCGCGAGCGGAGAGACTCCGCAAGGGAGCGGCGGATCCAGGATGCAGCGGCGGATGGACGGAGCGGGTAGTTGTTGCGGATTTGGTACAACCTAAGATTGCGCTCAATGTATTCTGCGAATTGGACTGTGTCGCCTGTTGCGTGTCGATGTTATAAGCATTGGAGAATATGCCAAAAGGAACTGGAGAGTTCTCGCCTGGTTCCCCAGAGTAGGACATGAGGAGGTGAGGAGAAAGCGTCTTGATCTTATCCTCGTCGTTCTTCATCTTGACGATGGAGCGCGCGGAGGTTGTGTCCGCTGCGACGATCACGTAGCCTTTTCCTATGAGCGCGAATGAGGTTTCCATTGTGGCGTCGTAGTATCAGTGCAAGTGTGAGTGTAATGAGATAGTCTGCAATTACGCGTTCCATGCGGTGATCTGGTGACGCGCGTTGACCCTAACCTTGGTTTGATAATGAACACTCGATGTTACGCAATTTGTCAGCAGAACGGCCACCGGCATCTTCTCTCCCAAGTCGATGATGTTGCATCGGGGGTACATTCAGATTTTATTCCATGCACAAGCACACATCGCAAAACGTCGCAATACTACACAGAGAGGGGAAGAGTAACTGATTGGCAAGAAGAAAAGAGACAATCACAACGCATTCAGTACCGGGCTAATCTTGACGGATCACAGAAGAGAAGGATATGGTATGTTAAAAGCGAGGAAGGTATGTAGTCCAAACAACGCCTTGAAAGGCACTCTGGGGAAATATTACGAAGGGGTGTAAATACGAGAACCATCAAGATAAGACGTGCGACTGTGCCGAACATCACACCACGGCGGAGGAGCAAAGGTTTTCCAGTCACTGATCCCACTCTCAGATACATAGATCATGGGTGACTGCCGCTCGGCCGAACGAACAGCACGGAAGCACACCGTTCTTCTGGTCCATTGACTCCCCACGAACCGCCTCGCTTCAAGCACTGCGCCCGCCTGCGCACTTTTAGGCCTGAACTGAAATAACAGCTATCTGAACTCGTTTCCCTCTAACAGGAGAGCGCCTCTGCCAACGCCCATGCAGCAAACATGCACCATGGCTCCAATTCCTCAATCACGAAGTGTCCAACTCCTTGCTCATGGCCCTCCACGCCGGCTACTAGATACTTCACCTTGACATCGTTAGAATGTGTTGGAACATTTGAACTCATCCATTGACCTGATTATCACCGTCCCAAGGCGAGAGCACCGCATCTCGCATTTCGCATCAGTTCCGAAGTTGTCAAGGGTACGGAGGAAGGGAACGTACAAGCTCTAATGCCAGTCATGGGTGCACGTCAAACATACAGGCTTGCGAACAACAGTCCTGTAGAAAAACTGACTATCCGCCTGTCTGCCTTCAGCGATTGATAATGTGAGGGACGGCACTACAATGTATCTATGCGCAGCCCAGAACTCGAGGCTATACCACAATATTGAATAAACACTAGAGGCCAATGGCGAAAAAGGCAACCCAAAAGAATCAGCAAGGAAAATGAGAAAACGGTGGATACACTCGCAGTGACAAAGATATTGATGAGCTACTATGAGAGCAGCCAAGTAGAAAGGAGCTATCTAGAAGTGAGGGAGGAATGTGGTCCATGCAATGTTCTCATAAGCATCTGGTGGAAGATCACAAAGAGTGGCAAAGGCAAGCACAATGAGAATGAGGCGTGCAATGGCATATCCCAAGCCTCCAACAAAAGGATGAAATTACCAAGGAATGTAATTGCCATGTTGTCAAATATGCCAAGAAGCCTGCAGCATGGAGGGAGTGCTGGCATAATAGTGACCCAGAATGTGGAGACTTGCCACATGCATATTCTGAGGTTTGTTCCACCATAAAGCATATGTGATGATGTTCAGGAATGCAAAGCCTCCTGGGACCACACTCACACCAAAGTCACCAAAGGGGCCTCCTGCATTCTCACTGAAAAATACTAAGTTCTTCTAAGTGGGTGGCAATAGATTACCATCATTCTAGCAATGAGGGCACTAACCCTCACAGTTTGTGTCAGTTCCAAAGTTATCAGGAGGTATGAAGCAGGTGAATGTACAAACTCTAACACTAGTCATGTTTGGCCATACAGGTCTGTGAGCACCATCATGGATGTTGATTAGGGTGGACTAAGTTGTGTCCTGCTGGTAACCATTCTAGTTCTGCTTCATCAAATCTCTGATGGATGCATAAATGTTATAAGTACATACCATACCAAGAGTATTGATCAATTCAATTCCAATAACACATTCATCCAATTCTAGTGTCTTTGTTACTTAGGCACAGTATGGATGTCATGCCACTGTGGAGAGATACTGTCCTAAGACAACCTGACACTATTAAGTTCCTAAGTGGAACACCCATCCATTCACCTGAGTGAACTAGAGGCTGGTCAGAGATCTCACAGGGACTGCCAAGGGAGAGATATGACTTGTAAGGTTGCAGGCTACTCTGTTGGTTTAGCTGTTATGCCAGTTATCCTGTCAAGGCAGGTAGAGCTCTCATGCAGCAAGAAGATAAAGCAGAAGGCAGACCTGCTATTCTCATGCTATGTACAAGTGATTGTAAAGCTAAGTTCTACTTACTTTATAAGCTACCTAAATACTAGAATGATTGTTATCCTACATGTCCTAATCAAGATGCACATAACTACTTCAGTGTTCTAATTATACTAGACTGAGCCTGAGGTAAGATACAAGATCTACTGGAAGAGGATGATTACTATACAAGGTATCACCAAGTCCAAGTGCTAAACATAGTATGACTTTAGAAGATCTGAGATAAGACCAATGGCTAAGACATGAGTCAAGAGATGTGAAGGGAAAGGTAAGAGAGGAGTCCATAGAGCAGTGAAGAGGGAGCATGTCAATGTGATGAGAGTGAAGAATGGTGTAGATGTTGACAGAAACAAGAGGAGTATAACATCACCCCCTTTGTATAATCAAACTCTAGATCAATCTACCTGTAACAAGTGTTGACCCCAGTGAGACATCATTTTGACTAGTTTTGAATAGGAACATTGTTCATGGTGATGTGTCACCCTTTGGTTTGTTTCATAATGGGGTTGAATGTATACCCAGTGGTAGTATTTTCTAAGGCTCCATGATCACAAGGAATTGGTTTAGGGATGAGGGTGAAGGCATCTTCATACAACATGTTCTGTCATCCTCTGTGTCCAAGAGTTAGAGTGTTGGTGAGAAACTGGACACACTTCTTGGCTCCTTCATACATAGGGCTGTGAACAGGGGATTGATCAGACCTTCCTTTTCCAGCAACCACCATCACCTACTCGTTGGTCGGTTGTACTTAGCACTATGGGCCATCGCAAAAAGTTGTCTGCCCCCCAATACACTGACAATATGTTTCAAGAAGTCCCCGAGACTCCCCAGCATCGTTCACAACAAGAGCGAGGCATTGGCATCACTGCGCAAGACTCTCCAGGAAGCGCGCCACTCGACTTCAAGATTGATTCCTCCAAAGGACTCATTCGTATTCGTGACAACTCCACAGGTCAATATGTAGTCTATGAGCTGAAGAATCCCCCTGGCTCCTCTACTCCTCCTCATGCTGATGCTTTGGGTCATCCCCTAAGCTCAGCCCCTCCTCCCTCCGGCATGGACCTTGACTCTCCAGTCAGATCTCCCTCTCATTCCAGGCAGCTTACTCCTAAAGCTACTCCCTCTGTCCTTCCCTCCTCTCCCCCCCCCCCCCCCCCCCCACCACGAAAGGGAAAGCG